>BLSH010379081.1:3020887-3037912 GCA_018402905.1 Glandirana rugosa | reverse complement strand
GGTCTTTTTCCATTCTAGATTCCCCCAGAGGCTCTCCCCCTAGAGAGCAGTTTGCTTTTTTGTTCTTGGTACCCAAATGCATTATCTTACATTTTTCTACATTAAATCTCATCTGCCACTTGTCTGCCCACCCCATTCATTTATTCAGATCTTCTTGCAAGGTTTCCACATCCTGTGGAGCATTTATTGCTCTGCTTAGCTTGGTATCATCCGCAAATATTGAGATTGAGCTCTTCACCCCGTCCTCCAAGTCGTTTATGAATAAATTGAATAGGATTGGTCCCAGGACAGAACCTTGGGGAACTCCACTTTCTACACCAGACCATTCTGAGTATTCCCCATTTATCACCACCCTCTGGACTCGCCCTTGTAGCCAATTTTCAATCCAGGTGCTCACCCTTTGATCCATGTTGAGGGACCTTAGCTTGTACAGTAAACGTTTATGGGGAACTGTATCAAATGCTTTCGCAAAATCCAGATACACCACGTCTACAGGCCTTCCCTTATCTAGATGGCAGCTCGCCTCCTCATAGAAGGTTAATAGATTGGTTTGGCAAGAACGATCCTTCATGAACCCATGCTGATTACCACTAATGATACCGTTCTCTTTACAATAATCTTGTATGTAATCCCTTATTATTCCCTCCAAGAGCTTGCCAATTATTGATGTTAAGCTAACTGGTCTGTAGTTCCCATGGATATATCTTGGTCCTTTTTTATATATTGGTACTACATTGGCTTTCTTCCAATCAGCTGGTATCATACCAGTCAGAAAACTGCTCTTAAAGATTAGGTACAAGGGTTTGGAAATAACTTGGCTAAGTTCCTTAAGGACCCTGGGGTGTAAGCCATCTGGTCCCGGAGACTTATTAGTGTTCAGTTTTTCAAGCCTATTTCTGATTTTATCCTCAGTTAGCCATGAGGGTGCTTCAAGTGACGTGCCGTGAGGAACAGCATTGTAGTTCTGAATAATTGAGCCCCCTGTTTCCTTCGTGAATACTGAGGAGAAAAATGAGTTTAACACCTTTACCATTTCTCCATCCTTTGCAACCAGATTACCTTCATCATTCTTTATGGGGCCAATATGATCTGACCTCCCTCTCTTACTGTTTATATACTTAAAGAATTTCTTGGGATTCCTTTTACTCTCCTCTGCTATGTGTCTTTCATGTTCTAGCTTAGCTGCTCTGATTGCACCTTTGCAATCCTTATTGCGTTTTATAGATATAAAAATCTGATATGGTCCCCTCAGCCTTGTATTTTTTGAAGACCTTCTCCTTTGCTTTTATGTGTGCCTTTACGTCGGTGTTAAGCCATCCTGGTCTTTGGTTAGCCCTTTTAAATTTATTCCCCGTTGGGATACACTGGCTAATACCTTTGTTTAGTGTGTCCTTGAAGCACTCCCATTTTTCCTCCGCAGTCATTGTTCCTAGAATTTTATCCCAGCTAATATCTTCCAGCATGGAGCGTAGTTTATGGAAGTTGGCTCTCTTAAAATTCAGCGTCTTTTTATTCCCCTTATGTTTCTATTTGTGTAATTTATACTGAAACTAATTGTCCTGTGATCGCTATTTCCTAGATTGCCCCTTACTTACACGTCTGTGATCAGGTCTGTGTTGTTAGTGATCAGAAGGTCTAGTAATGCTTTTTCTCTTGTTGGTGCATTTACTATTTAACCCATGAAATTGTCCTGCAGGACATTTAGGAAATGGCAAGCCTTAGCTGAATGTGCAGTACCTTCCTCCCAGTCAATATCTGGGTAATTAAAATCCCCCATTATAATAACACTTCCCATCTTCACCGCTATTCCCAATTGCAATAGGAGGTCCGCCTCCCCCTCCTCCCTCTGATTTGGGGGCCTATAACATATTCCCAGTATTACTTTCCCCCTGCTATCCTCCCTTTGTAGCTCTAGCCATAAGGCTCCAACTTCCTCCCCAGATCCACTACTAATGTCATCCCTCACATTTATTCTTATGTCATTTTTTATATACAGGCATACCCCTCCCCCTTTTTTGCCCACCCTGCGATATAGGGAATACCCCTGGATGGTAGCCAGCCAATCATGAGAGCTGTTGAACCAAGTCTCAGAAATTCCCACAAAGTCTAATTCCTCCTCGTACAGTAGCAACTCTAGTTCTCCCATCTTGTCTGCCAGACTCCTGGCATTAGTGAACAAGACACATAGTTTTGTCTGGACACCTACTGTTCCCCTGTTGGGTAATCCTCTTTTGCATATAGGATATGTTACACTACTCGCCTCGGATTTAAATTCTTTATTCGGCCTATCACTCCTCCCTCCAATACTACCCCCTGAACTCTATTCCACTCTGACTATTTCTAAGTCTGGACCCTCGCCCCCGTTGCCTAGTTTAAAAGCCCCTCTAACTTTTTGGCCATCCTCATTCCCAGCCAGTCTGCACCTTCCCAATTTAGGTGCAGCCTATCCTTTCTATAGAGCTCATAACCGATTGAGAAATAGGCCCAGTTCTCCAGGAACCCGAAACCCTCCTTTCTACACCAGCTCCTCAGCCACTTGTGGACTTCCCTAATCTCCCGCTGCCTCTCTGGTGTGGCTCGAGGTACTGGTAGTATTTCTGAGAATACTACCTTGGAGGTCCTATGCCTCAATTTTGCTCCTAGGTCCCTGAAATCTTTTTTTAGGACACTCTACCTACCTCTAAGTTTGTCATTGGTGCCAACATGTACCATGACAGCCGGGTCTTCCCCAGCCCCTCCCAGAAATCTGTCCACCCGATCCGTGATGTTCCGAACCCGAGCGCCCGGTAAACAGCATACTGCTCGGTGCTTCAGGTCTTTGTGACAGATTAGCCTCTCTGTGTTTCTAAAAATGGAGTCCCCTACCACCACAATCTGTCTTACCTTTCCACTGGCTTCATCCCCACCCTCGCTGGAGGAGTTACTCCCCTGGCAGCTAGGGGCGCCCCTCTGCTCCAGCAATGCTGATTCCTGGCTGGTTTCCGTAATATCACACAACGGGGTGTACCTATTGGGATGCTCCAGCCCAGGATCAGCCTCCCTGACTCTTTCCCTTCTACGCTTCCTAACTGTCACCCAACTACTCTGTTCTGGTGCCTGCACCTCTGTCTCCACCCACCTCTGTGCTGGCCCCTACCGGCACCTGGCAAGTACGATCCCAACTTTCCTTAAGTATGGGGAGTCGTCTCAGTGTTGACAGCTGCTTCCTTAGATTCAGAACCTGGGCTTCCAGGGAAACAACGTTCTTACATTTTGCACAGCAGTATTCGCCTTCGATCTTATGATCAAGTAACGCATACATGTGACAAGATGTACACCGAATCGCTTCTCCACACCCGCCGGGCATCGTACCTATTGATTTAGTGGGGACTGGGAATTATGTCCTATCCAATTAACTAATCACTGGCTGCCTGCCTCTAATCCTCACAGTACACGTGTCCTTACAGTACTCGGTACTCACACCACACTCCGGTACTCACAGAACACCCAGGTACTCACACTATATTACTCAGGTATTCACCAAATACTCAGGTACCCGCACCCTATGCTCAGGTACTGACACTATTACACAGGTACTCCCCAATCAGGTGATCGCAGAATACTCAGGCACTCACAGAATACTCAGGTACTCCCTACTCAGGTACTCACAGAATACTCAAGTTCTCACAGAATAACCAGGTCCTCACCACTCCTAAACTACTCAGGCCCTTGCCACTCTGGTACTCCTAGAATCCTCAGGTAATCACAGAATACTCAGGCAATCACAGAATACTCAGGTACTCACAAACACTCAGGTACTCCCAGAATACTCAGGTAATCACAATACCCAGGTACCCACGGATACTCAGTACTCACAATACCCAGGTACCCCAGAATACTCAGGCAATCACAATATCCAGGTAATCACAATACTCAGGTAATCACAATACCCAGGTACCCACAAATACTCAGGTACTCAAAACACCCAGGTACCCATGAACACTCAGGTACTCACAAACACTAGAATACTCAGGTAATCACGATACTCGGGTACTCCCAGATACTCGGGTACTCCCAGATACTCCCAGATACTCAGGTACTCACAGAATATTCAGGTACTCACATACACTGTCAGTCTGTCTTTATTGTATGTGTCTGTGTCACTCTGCACAGCCTCCCCTTGAAGTCTAACACTTTACAGGGATCAATCAGTAGCCTTCAGTCCCGCCGCCGTCCCTCCTGTCAGTCAGTCTCCCTCCCCCTCCAGTCCGCAGATACACTCACCTGCCACCTCTGTTGGCTTGCTGCCTCCCGGTCCTTCTTGCTGACGGGGGTCCGGTCATGGGGGGGGGTCCTACGCTCCCGCTCTACCGCCGCTCAGTCACGGGGGGGTTGCCACTCCCTCACTGCCGCCGCTCGGTCACGGGGGGTCCTCCTCTGATTGATCATGGGGGGGGGGGGGTGAGTCCGCCGTTTCCGGTCCTTGATCTCAGCCTACACACACACACACGCGCGCTTCAGCTCCTGCTTTTTCGCAACGACTGCACGGCCTGCTAGCCACCTCGCTCCCTGGCCTCTGTATGTAGCCAAGCTGTGAAAAAGTCTCAGACATGTGATATCCCCATACTCAGGAGGAGTAGCAGAATGTGTTTTGGGGTGTAGTTGCAAAGTATGCATATGCTGTGTGTGAGAAATAACTTGTTAATATGACAATTTTGTAAAAAAAGAAAAATAATAATAATAATCTTAATTTTGCAAAGAATTGTGGGAAAAAATTACAACTTCAAAGAACTCATCATGCAACTTACTGAATACCTTGGAATGTCTACTTTCCAAAAAGGGGTCATTTGGGGGGTATTTGTACTTTCCTGGCTTGTTAGGTTCTCAAGAAATGAGATCAGTATATCAGGTGTGATCAATTTTCAATGATTGGCACCGTAGTTTGTAGATTCTATAACTTACACAAGGACCAAATAATATACACTGATTTGGGTTATTTTTACCAAAGATAGGTAGCAGTATAAAATTTGGCCAAAATTTATGAAGAAAAATGACTAATTTGCAAAATTTTATGACAGAAACAAAGAGGCATTTTTTCACAAAATTTTCAATCTTTTTTTATTTATAGCACAAAAAATAAAAAAATCCACTAGTGATTAAATACCATCAAAAGAAAGCTCTATTTGTGTGAAAAAAGGACACAAATTTTATATGGGTACAGTGTTGCATGACTGAGTAATTGTCATTCAAAGTGTTATAGCGCTGAAAGCTGAAAAATGGCCTGGGCAGGAATGGGGTTTTCGTGCCCAGTACTGAGGTGGTTAAAGGCGAGCATAAATAAATAAAACCAGTCAAGTCCCCTTGGTTGCTACAGAGTCAATTGGCATTCTGCATGAAGTTGGCCAGAGAGAAACTGCAAGGCCCAGCAAGCCTTGTCAGCTGCAGGGACCTCACTAAGCGGTAGCTCATGCTGCATAGAAGTATGTATGGGCATGGTACATTGGCCAGGGTTGGATTTGAATGAGCTCAGATGAGAAATATTAAACACAACAATTTTCTTGCTAGGTCGGTTCCATATGCCTACTTTTTCTGAGCTGCACTATTAGCTTACAGCCCAACTCCAGCCAAAAATGTATCCCGCAAAGTGGGGTAGGGATAGATCCTCGGTCAGGTTTTTACTGCAGTTTGTGCTTGCAGTATCCCACTGTCTCTGTTTTCCACTAAACTATGAGTCTGGTTGCATGAGTTTGTCAGGCTATGTGACGCGTAGTCCAAAAAGTGACATTCACCTTTCCTAAAAAAAAAAAAAAATAATAGTAATAAATGCACATGTTTTTGCATGAAAAAAAATACACATTTATTTATTTATTTTTGACAGGAAACTGCAGCGCGGAGAGCGGGTGCAATGACAGGCTCTTGCTGCACTGCCTAGAGCTTAGTTCCTGAGCCGTAGGCAGTGTGAATGAACTACAAGCATGCTGATCAGTGCCCTCACAATTCACTGATACAAGTCTGTCTGCCGCGGTGTAACTTGATGCGGCTGTGTGGAACAACCCCTGCCCGCTGTCACTGGGGGTTGGGGGGGTGCTGCATAGTTACATGTTACACACTAAACATGGGTGTAACAGGTGAACCTATCCTTTAAGCACAAGCTAATGGCTGAAACAGCATGCTGGCCTTTCATAAAAATGCGCAGTCTAATAGAAGTCAATGGGAGTGCACCTAAAACCATGTATAAATCGATCTGCACCAAAATCTCAGGGCACCAGTGTGAACCCAGTGCCCCCCCCCCTCCAACCTTGTGTTAAAATGCACCAAAATGGGGCAAAACATAAATACGTTGAACTCATGAACATGCAGCATATGTTTCAAGTATATATACTGGGATTTAAAAATCTGAATGTAAATGGACCCTAAATGTGTGAGGTTTGTGGATTTTAACCAATTCAGCCCCGGAAGGATTTGCCCCCTTAATGACCAGAGCACTTTTTGTGATTCGGCACTGCGTCGCTTTAACTGACAATTGCACGGTCGGGCGACGTTGTACCCAAACACAATTGGCATATTTTTTTCCCCCACAAATAGAGCTTTCTTTTGGTGGTATTTGATCACCTCTGCGGTTTTTATTTTTTTTCGCTATAAACAAAAAAAACGACAATTCTGAAAAAAAAAACAATACTTTTTACTTTTTGCTATAATGCATATCCAAATAAAAATATAAAAAAACTAATTTAATCATCAGTTTAGGCCAAAATGTATTCTATGTATTTTTGGTTAATAAAATCGCAAAAATTGTTTATTGATTGGCTTGTGCAAAAGTTATCACGTGTATAAACTATGGAAATTGATTTATGGTGTTTTTATTATTTATTTTTATTTTTTTTACTAGTAATGGTGGCGATTTTTACCAGGACTCCGATATTGCAGCAGATAGATTGGACATTTTTGACACTTTTTTGGGACCATTGACATTTATATATCAATCAGAGCTAAAAATATCCACTGATTACTGTATGAATGTCACTGGCAGGGAAGGGGTTAACCTTCAGGGGGCGATCAAGGGGTTAACTGTGCTCCCTGTGTGTGTTCTAACTGTATGGGGGTTGGGCTACCAGGGGCATGACAGATCTAACTGATCCTGATCACAGGGATCAGTAGATCACTGTCATGTCCCCTGACAGAATGGCAAACCGTTTACATTGGCGGTTCCCTGCTCTGCCTCTGTATTAGGCGATTGCGGGTCGCTGGCGGACATCGAATCCGCCCGACCCGCAGCCACGCTCACGCAGCATGCGGCTGCGTGAATCGCCGTTTATATACGGCGATTTGGGCAGCAGTAAATTTACGCGACGTGGTCGGGAAGTAAATAATGCACTCTGTCATCTGTATATACTGGGCTATTGGTGCTAAAACTTGAGAGCACATCAATTGTTGCCATGTTTAATGTGTCATTAAACCCACATCCTTATCAATAAATGGTGTATTGCATGCTGTTAATACTCATTCTGTTTCTGTATTCTGCAAAAATACTGGTTGATCCTGCTGCTTTCTATTACCCCCTTATGATCATGTCCCCACTGCAGTTGGAGATTTTGCAGAGCAGTGTTGGTAACTCTGCACATGCTCAGTTTTCAGTGTATTTTCTATGCTGAGCTTTTCTTTCCTATCACATCTGAGCAGCCCATGTGACTATAGAGTCACACATGCAGGCATATACCCAGTGCTAAATGACAGCCCACTCCCTCCCTCCTCCTCCATGCCCACTAACCAACTAAATACAATGGGGGGTTGGATATTACATGTAGATTAATGGATACTTCACCTCCCTCTTATTCTAAGACACAGGCTGGAGGGGCGTGACACAGCCTGTGACTGGCATAAATCCGCCCACACCACGTTATTGGCAAAAAATGTATAAAGATTTGATTTCAAATATATATATTTGTATGACAATTTAAAACAGTTTATTGATATGTATTATTTATTTTTACTCTGTATTCCAAAAGCTGTTTGTTTATTTATTTATTTTTTTGAACATGTGACGAGCAGCAGAGGACTAGAAGCTCCTCCTGCTTATGTTTCCCTGCAGACAGGCTGGGGAAGATCTGGGTCATGTGACAGCTGTATATCAATTAGGAAAAAAGGTACTTAGATGTTTTTTTTAAATGAAAATAATGAGAGTACCATCGTCCGCATACAGAAATAGAAGGGACAATGTAAATTAGACAGTGTGTGTTTAGTATCACTTTAAAGCGGAGTTCCACCCAGTTAAAAGTCAGCAGCCACAAAAAGTGTAGCTGCTGACATTTAACAATCGGATACTCAACTGTCCCAGGCTCCAGCGATGTGGTCGCCCGAGGGTTCGCTCTTCACCCCCTCCCCTCGGCGGCGCCGGAATCACAAGTGTGGGCACCCAGCTTTGCCTTCAAAGCCGGGCGCGCATTGCGCATGCGTGAGTCGTGCTGCGCCTTGTGAATGGCTGGCGTATCTTCTGGGACCTGTGTCGTGTCCCAAAAGATTGCATAGAGGAAGGGGGGGAGGTGAACTTCCTTCCCTGAGCCACGGCACCAGGAGAAAAAGTGGACTTGGGACCCTGTGAAAACAGGGTCCCCCGGTCCCCCCCCCCCAAAAAAAAAATGACATGCCAATTGTGGCATGTCGGGGGGTCACCTTCCCTTAACCACTTCCGGACCGCCGTACGTCGTTTGACGGCGGTACTTTGAAGTGGAATACCGTTGTTATAGTAGCAGATAGCTACCATAACCCCGGTATCTTTTTTTACAGCCAGCGATTCTGTACAAGATAAAAGTGATCTTAGCGGCGGATTCGCCGTGAGATCACTTTTATCAGCGGCGGGAGGGGGGTCATCTCCGCCGCTTACCGGACCCGCCGGCAGCAGCGGAGATGATCGGGTCCTTCCCCCCCAGTGTCCGTGAGCCGACTGAGCGGCTGAAGCCGCTCACTCGGCTCCATAACATGGCTGGGCGGAAGCGACGTCACAAGTAGCTTCCGCCCAATGCTCTTAAAGGGGACATTTTTTTTTTTTAATGCATTTTAGTGTAAAAATGAGATCTGAGGTCTTTTTGACCCCAGATCTCATATTTTACAAGGAATGTTTACATTTCTTGTAATAGGAAAAAAAGTGATCAAACATTTTTTTTTTTAAAAAAAAGTTGTAAAAATAAAAATTAAAAAGTAAAATACATAATTAAAAAAAAAATAAAAAAATTTTAAAGCGTAAGTCCCGCCCACATATGAAAACGGTGTGCAAACCACACATGTGAGGTATCGCCGCGATCGTTAGAGCGACAGCAATAATTCTAGCCCTAGACCTCCTCTGTAACGCAAAAATACTAACCTGTAGAATTTTTTAAACGTCGCCAATGGAGATTTTTATGTTGCAAAGTTTGTCGCCATTCCGCGAGCGGACGCAATTTTGAAGCATGACATGTTGGGTATCATTTTACTCGGCGTAACATTATCTTTCACAATATGGAAAAAAATTGACCTAACTTTACTGTTGTGTTATTTTTTAACTCAAAAAACTGAATTTTTTCAAAAAAAATCGCGCTTTTAAGACCGCTGCGCAAATACGGTGTGACATAAAGTTTTGCAATGGCCGCCATTTTATTCTCTAGGGTCTTAGAAAAAAAAAATATATAATGTTTGGGGGTTCTAAGTAATTTTATAGCAAAAAAAACTGTTTTTAACTGATAACCTCCAAACTCCAAAAAGAGGCTCGGTCTTAAAGTGGTTAAAGCGGAAGTTCCACTTTTGGGTGTAATCCGCTTTAAAGTTTAAGGCCTCATACACACGGACGTTTTTTGACGCCGGCGTTTTCTGTAGCTCTCCATGTTAGTCAATGGCCCCATAAAAAGGCCGACATTTTTGAGCTGTAGATGGCGTCGGCGTTAGTGAGCTGAAACTAGAACCCACGGCAAGCGCGTTCTGAGGCTGTAACGTTTTGGCGTTTTTTGACGCCGACGCCGCAAAACGCCAATGAACGCCAACTAATACTGTACCGGCGTTAACCAGCGTTTTTTGACGCCAACGTTTTTAGGTTGAAAAATGGCAGAGGGATGATATTTTTAAAAAACGCCTATTGACGCCGACGCTCACTAACGCGATGCATAACGCCGAAAAACGCCAATTCTTTTCCCTAACGTCGGGCCCGACGTTTTCTTTATTTTTTAAGAAACGTCTGTGTGTATGAGGCCTAAAGATCCATTTTTCATGGGCTGGGATCTCCCCCACACACAATGTTTTGCTGGAGGATTTCATGTATCTGAAAACCATAACCCTTCTTAAATACCAGTCTGGAGAATATCCTCTGTTGTGTTGCAGGTGCCGGTATTTCATTGAATAAATGCATACAAGGTTGGTCTATTTGGATAAGTTTGTCCTATCAATCGTTATAACGGGGATGCATCAGCGCGGTAATGCATTAAACTTGCCTTGTGTTTTAAAACCGTTTGCAGAACGATTCCTGGTGTTTATGGGAGTAGTTAAACGTCTTCTAAGTTGCTGTGTCCTGCAAAATCCTGCGCTCTATAGTGCAGTTCTTTCTTCTTTCTGGCTTTATAGGTTCTTTCATTGGATTACTCTTATAAGGCCAGTTTGTTTGTCAAACAAAGTAGTACAAATAGGGGATCATTTATCTGGAAATGTTGGCTGTTTAGCTATTGATGGTGGGCTAATGTACTGTAGATACAATACAAATTCTCTTTTATTGTCAAAGTGCTGAGCAGGCATGTCTGCGTTTCTTGTGATGCTGAAGAGAAGTCCTGAAGCATTGCAAATAGCTTGGATCTTCTCCTTCCCTGCAGCGGTATAGATGAGATCTTCTGGGCCCTGAAGTGGAATTTGGCGCTGACACATCACTGCATCTCCCTACTGTGTACATATAGAGAGCTGGGACAAGGCTGTGATAGCATTGTGGGGGGTGGTAATAAACAACTGTTCTTGAAGAGAAAGTTGTGGTTCTCCAGGAACTGGAGGTCCAGCAGTAGTCAATATAAAATAAATTGGAATCTCTCTGTATACATGTGTGTTATTTTTGCATGCTTTGTTCATTCCAGCCAATGACCTTGGCATAATATTAACTCTTATGCTACGTACTATAGTCTCGTTCTTAAGACCATGACATGAAACTGTCCCATCTATGTACTGCCTTCAGTTGTCATATTAAATTGGAACTTCACCCTAAAATGGAGGTTTACGTTATGCCCCCCCCCCCACCTTTTTTTATTTTTGGCACTATTTCTTTGGGTGGCAGCGGGAACCTGATTTTGACAGGTACCCAATCCCTCTTCTGCTCAGATCGCCACATTGATTCATCAAAAGTTCCCCTTTTTCCGACCCTCAACCTTCTGGGACACGTCACAAGTCCCAGAACGCTGCGGGACCATTCACAAATAGCAGCACAGCTTGCACATGTGCAGTGGGCAGCCAGTTGTGAGGCCACTAGGCAATACTCATGATTTCCAAAAAAGAATGTTACATTTTCAGTTTTCCACTTTGCAACGGACCATTTTAAATGTGCTTTGGCCCAGAGAAGAAAGCTGTGTTTTTGGATCATGTTCAGATGGCTTCTTCTTTGCATGATAGAGCATTTTTGGATGGCATTGCAAAATATGTTGACAGCCATTCATTTTTGGAAGTATTTGTGACCACTGATGTCCATCACAGAATTAAATGCAGTGCTGTCTCAGGGTCCAGGAATCACAGGCATCCAATAATGCGTTTCAAACTTGTTCCTTCCACACACAGATCTTTCCAGATTCTCTGAATCTTTCAATGATATAATGTACTGTAGATGATGATATATTTAAAGTCTTTACAATTTTACGTTGGCTAACATTCTGAAATTGCTTGCCAATTTTTAGATGCAATTTTTCACAGATTGGTGAACCTCTGCCCGTCTTTCCTTCTGCGACACTCTGATTCTCTAAGATTACTCCTTTTATACCCAGTCATGGTACTCACCTTTTGCCGTACGGGTGCGCTCCCAAGTCCTGCTGCTGTGTCCATTGACAGACAGCAGGACTCGGCCGGCCCCCCAGCTTCAGTGTCACTTGATTTGATTGACAGCAGTGGAAGCCAATGGGGACCCAAGACAGCGGCTAGAGTCGCTGGGCTTGTGCGCATCACTGGAATGATCAGGTTTAGTTAGAGCTGCACGATTCTGGCCAAAATGAGAATCACGATTTTTTGCTTAGAATAAAGATCATGATTCTGTCATGATTCTCGCGGCATACATTTACAAAAAAATTGAGTTATCTTCACTGATTCTTTCTTTTTTTTTTGAAAAGTGTCTTTTTTCCCCAAAAAATTGCGTTTGAAAGACCGTCGCGCAAACACTGTGACATAAAATATTGCAATATATATATATGTATTTATGTGTATAGATGTGCGCATAGTTCTATTGTTCATCTAGCACCATTGAGTGATATTGTTCACATGTATTATTGTAGCTATTAGCACCTTAGTCATTTACACTATTTAGTGTTTATTTAGTTTTAATTACCTGAGAAGCATTTGGGTACCTACTGGTAGCGCATCCACGCTTTTTACTACTTACCTTTCATCTTGTGTGACACACATTTAGTGGAAGCAGCAGCCAGATCCTTTGGTCATATTTTGTTTAGGCAGTATTTTAATTAAGCGGAGTTCCACCCAAAAGTGGAACTTCCGCTGGTTGGATTCCTCCCCCCCTCAGGTGTCACTTTAGACAGGTGTCCTTTTCCACACATCCGGGAGCTCTAGGCCGGCGGCCGCGGCTGCTGACGTCAGCAGCCCGGCTCCCTCCTCCCTGCTCGCTCTGCTTTTGGCCGCCTGGCCAATAGCAGAGCGTGGCAGAGCCTCGTCTATGCGCAGTAAGGTGCCCGGTGTGAAGCTGTACTGCTACATGTCCGGGTTCCCTTACCCGCGATGGAGGCAGCTGTACCCGTCCCCCAATCCGAAGATCGGCGGCAGGTGTCGACATCGCTGAACTCCAGGACAGGTAAGTGTCCTATTATTAAAAGTCAGCAGCTACTGCATGTGTAGCTGCTGACTTTTAATTTTTTTGTTTTACCTCGGACCTCCACTTTAAATAGGAGGTAAGCAGCGCACAGCCAGCCCCCTATTTTTTAAAAAATATTGCAACAACCTCCATTTTATTCGCTAGGGTCTCTGCTAAAAAAAATATATAATGTTTGGGGGGTTCTAAGTCATTTTCTAGCGGAAAATACTGGATTTTTACACTGTGTTAGCTGTTCAGCCCTGCCCACCTCTGATCTCAGTGAATATCTGGCAGCTCTCTCTTTCTCTCTCTGTCCCTCTCTCTGCATTCTCTGCATTCCAGTGTGATTAGGTCACAGTTTCATGCACAGAGCGGCTTGTATAAGCAGCCAAGCAGGGTGCTCTGTGCTTTGTGCATCTACTGATCTCTTCTGCCAGTGCCAGCCAGTACCATCCGGTGCTGCCTGTCAGTACCAATCAGTGCCACCTGTTAGTACCATCCACTGCTGCATGTCAGTGCCAATCAGTGCCACATGCCAGTATCATACTGGGCCACCTGTCAGTGCCAATCAGTGCCACCTTTCAGTACCATCCAGTGCCACCTGTCAGTGCCAATCAGTGCCACATGCCAGTGCCACCCACCAGTACCATCCAGGGCCACCTGTCAGTGCCAATCAGTGCCACCTGCCAGTATCATCCAGTGCCACCTGTCAGTGCCAATCAGTGCCACCTGCCAATGCCATCCAGTGCCGCCTGTCAGTGCCAATCAGTGTCACCTGCCAGTACCATCCAGGGTCACCTGTTAGTGCCACCTGCCAGTACCATTCAGTGCCACCTGTCAGTACCATCCAGAGCTCGATTTTGGTCTCATCCGACCACAGCACTTTCACCCAGTTCTCTTCTGAATCATTCAGATGTTCATTAACAAACTTCAGATGGGCTGTACATGTGCTTTATTGAGCAGAGGGACCTTGGGAGCGCTGCAGAATATCAGTCCTTCACGGCGTAGTGTTTCCAATTATTTTCTTGGTGACTATGGTCCCAGCTGCCTTGAGATCATTGACAAGATTCTCCCATGTAGTTCTGGGCTGATTCCTTACCGTTCTCATGATCATTGAAATTCCACGAGGTGGGATCTTGCATGGGAGCCCCAGACTGAGGGAGATTGACAATTATTTTGTGTTTCATTTGCGAATAATCGCACCAAGTGTGTCATCTTCTTACCAAGCTGCTTGGCAATGGTCTTGTATCCCATTCCAGCCTTGTGTAGGTCTACAATCTTGTCCCCAATGTCCTTGGACAGCTCTTTGGTCTTGGCCATGGTGGAGAGATTGGAATCTGATTGATTACTTCTGTGGACAGGTGTCTTTTATACAGGTAACAAGCTGAGATTAGGAGCACTCTCTTAAAGAGAGTGCTCCTAATCTCAGCTTGTTACCCGTGTAGAAGACACCTGGGAGCCAGAAATCTTGCTGAATGATTCGGGGTCAAATTCTTATTTCACTCATTAAAATGCCAATCAATTTATAACTTTTTTGAAATGCGTTTTTCTGGATATTTTTGTTGTTATTCTGTCTCTCACTGTTACAATAAACCGACCATTAAAATTTATAGACTGATTTCTTTGTCAGTGGGCAAACGTACAAAATCAGCAGGGGATCAAATACTTTTTCCCCTCACTCTATTATTTAACATTTCACATTGGCACATTTATAGTGGTTGGCATTCTTCTATGGAAATTCAGTCATACAGGTTAGGGGTGTTGATTGAGTCCTAACCAGGCTTTCTTCTTTTTTTTTTTGGCCTACGTTGTTATTCTGGTGACTCCATCACCCTATTGATATACTGTATTCAGGAAACCTGGAGGTACTTCTGTTGAGTTTGTTGCAAAAAAAATAAATTATGGTACCCGAAATTCTTCATAGGTGATATTTTAAAATCCTTTACCTCACATGGGGCATAGCCTATGTTTACCAAGGAAATGTGCGTAAGCCGATCAGGTAGTGTATATGAACAAAGTCGAGTGCCGGCCTGGAAGGGAGCTCGCCTATGCTCCAAACTTTACTGGAAATGACAAGCATCCTGAAAGCCATACATCCAATCAAATCCCACTGTGAGATGGTAAGTGGCAGTCTCCTTTGCCACTGCCACTTACCATCCCATAGCGGGATTTGATCGGATGTGAGGCTTTCGGGACACTTGTCATAACCTATGTTTATATACATGTTAGAGCTGCACGATTAATTGTAATAATCACCCCCCTGCGATCTCCATCACGCATTACCGCGATTTTCAATGCAGTTAATGGAGTCTGACTTGCGGGGCGACTGAGCGTGACTTGACTGTAATAGAAGTCAGTGCAAGTTGCCTAAAGTCTCCCCAGGAATCTTTTTCTAAGTCTGAGTGACTTGAGTCTCTCCTATCTGGGCAGATTGCCAAGTCTGAGAACTTTTCTGATAAAAAAAGCAAAAGAACTACAATGTTTCTACTTATCAAAGGAATGTTCTCTGTGTAAAGAAGAGTTTAGTTTAACCATTTAAAGACTAAATCTTTTCTGACTTTTGTTGCATACAAATCCAGTATTTTCTGCTAGAAAATAACTTAGAACCCCCAAACATTATATATATATATATTTTAGCAGAGAACCTATAGAATAAAATGGCGGTTGTTGCAATATTTTATGTCACACGGTATTTGCGCAGCGGTCTTTCAAACGCAATTTTTTGGGGAAAATTTCACTTTCAAGAAAAAAAAAAAAAAACTAAACAGTGCTGTTAGCCCAATTTTTTTGTATATGTAAGATGTGAGAGAATCGTGATCTTTATTCTAAGCAAAAAAATTGTTATTCTCATTTTGGCCAGAATCGTGCAGCTCTAATACATGTGCATGATGTATGCTGTACATTTGCATTGAGGTGAGTATGTAGGTAACTGGGGTGCTGTCAATGTTTTTATTTTTATTTTTATTTTATTAGAATAATTTTGTCAGTTTTCTTTTTTTTTCTTTTTTTGTATTTAATTGCTATTGCAAAGGGCTAAAAAAGTGTAAATAAAATTAATAATACAATGTGTTCCTTTTAAGCCCATTTTAACTTTGTACCTAGTTCTTATTAACTCCTTCCTACTCTGCCCATTATTCTGAATACCCCCCCAACAGATGTATACTAATTGGCTGACATTAAAGAAATATACTAATGATTACCTCAAATAATCTAAAAAATACAACCCTAAACAAACACACATTTCATAAAATAAAAATACTTATTTCTTTCAGTCCACCAGCACCCAATCGTGTCAATTCAAAATACCTATGAACTAAATACGTTTTTTTCCCCTTAAAATGTTACATATTTTTTCCTCTTCTTCACTGATCAGGCTTTGCGCAGCATGTCTGTCCTCTACTGTGTAACTCCTACTTGATTTGCTCTGTACACCAATAGACACTTGTACTAGTTGTCTTAATAGGAAGTGCTTCAGACCATCGCAAGCAGTCATTATCCCCATAGTGGAGCCTTACACGACCCTATTCTCTCCCGGTTATCAAAGGAGAGCCTCTAATTTGGCTGTGTGTGGACCTTGTTGTTACCAAGTTGGTATTCAAACCCCCAGCAGTGAATAAAAAAGTTATCTCCTAGCGCTAAATTAAAAATGTTCAATTGTCAACGTTTTACACAATATCTTTTGGTGTTGCCACATCTATTCAGTTGCAGTTTTTTCAGTTTAAAGCAGAGTTCCACCCAAAAGTGGAAGTTCTGTTTTAAGGACTCCTCACCCCCTTATATGCCACATTTGGCATGCCGTTTTTTTGGGGGGGGGCAGTTATCTAGTTTTGACAGGTACTCAGCTCCCATTAATGCTCGTGCCGCCTAGGCGACTCGAGCGGAAGTTCTCTCTCCCTCCCTGCAATCTTCTGAGACATGCCACAGGTCCCAGAAGATTGCCCGGCCATTGAGGAGGTGCAGCGCGACTCGTGCATGTGCAGTGCGCTCCCAGCTGTGAAGCCGCAATCTGTCACGGCCGGGTGCCCACTTGTAAAAATTAAATC
>BLSH010379081.1:2995825-3016206 GCA_018402905.1 Glandirana rugosa | reverse complement strand
ACCTCCTCTGTAACGCAAAAATGCTAACCTGTAGAATTTTTTAAACGTCGCCAATGGAGATTTTTATGTTGCAAAGTTTGTCGCCATTCCGCGAGCGGACGCAATTTTGAAGCATGACATGTTGGGTATCATTTTACTCGGCGTAACATTATCTTTCACAATATGGAAAAAAATTGACCTAACTTTACTGTTGTCTTATTTTTTAACTCAAAAAACTGAATTTTTTCAAAAAAAATCGCGCTTTTAAGACCGCTGCGCAAATACGGTGTGACATAAAGTTTTGCAATGGCCGCCATTTTATTCTCTAGGGTCTTAGAAAAAAATATATATAATGTTTGGGGGTTCTAAGTAATTTTATAGCAAAAAAAACTGTTTTTAGCTGATAACCTCCAAACTCCAAAAAGAGGCTCGGTCTTAAAGTGGTTAAATGGTTAAACCAAACAACTATACAAGGGGAGTTCACTCAGAGTTCAATGCCTTTGAAGTAAATTACTTTGTGTATCTTTTCTCAGAACTTGGCTCTCTGCCCAGACTTGGCTGTCTCCCCTGAGACTCAAGTCGCTCCGACTTAAAAAGACTTCAGATGACTTGCATTGACATTTATTACTGTCAAGTCGCGCTGAGTCGCCCCGCAAGTTGGACCCCATTAACTGCACTGAAAAATCGCGGTAATGCCCAATGGAGATCGCAAGGGGGGTAGATCGAGATCGCGATTTTAATACGATTAATCGTGTAGCTCTAGTATACGGTTGTATTTAAAAAAGGGAAAAAGCTCCATATAGTGTAAAAACCTCCCAGTAGAGGTAAATTTAATGGTATTAATAAAAAACCATGGGTACAAGTATAGATATAGATATAGATACTACACATATTTTTGCACTTAATTTACATTTATAGTTAATGATTAACTGTATTTGTATTTATGCATGGCTATTTTGCCATATCTCTTCACATTGCACAGCATAGTATTTAAGTTTAGCGCCATATCATATATACAACATTATTTATTAGCGACAAGTTTGGTCGTAGTGTGGCTGCTTACCCCTCCTGTCAGGCCTAGCGCGGTATCTTTTAAAATTTATCTATGTGAAGGTCTGCCTGTCAGTTTTTCAGGTGGACATGATTGGACACTCCATTCACCCCTATGGAGCGGCGGATATCAGCGGTGACATATCCGCTGACATCCGCCGCTATCCGATCCTGTCCGCAAAATCCAGACAGATGGTGGTCCTATTTTCCATCCGTCTGGCAGATTAAATTGGATGAAAAACGGACAGGCGGTTCATTTTCACCTGATCTCCTTATAGAGAGCGGGACTGGGTCGGTCTCCGCTCTGTACAGTGAGCGGAGACAGATCTGTCATCCGCCTGCTCAGTGGGAATCAGCAGAGCGATCCCCCGCTGAGCAATCGGAATCCGTCCAACGCGTGAAAGGGGCCTTTTAAGGCCAAGAACTTTCATGGATTGTAGCAATGATGTCAGAAGTATATTGAAGTTAATTGGATGCTGTGAGGAAACAGATACTGTTCTTGAGGAAGATACATTCACAAATGTGTACATTTAGGCCCCTTTCACACCAGCAGACTGATTGGGTCCACCTGTCCGTTTTTCAGGTGGACCCGATCAGACCACCCATTGTTCTCTATGGGGTGGTGGATGTCAGCGTCATCCGGTCCACTAAAAACAGATGGAAGGGCATACGTTCGCCATCCATCCGGTGGATCGTATGGAAACAGACATTCAGTCCATTTCCATCTGATCATCCCATAGAGAGCAGTGGGCTGTGTCCGCTATACAGAGCAGACACGGACCTGTCATCCGCCTGCTCAGCAGGGATCAGTGGATAGAACCCCCCCCGCTCGGATGGATTCTGCCCTGTGTGAGAGGGGCCTTAGGCTCCATGCACATTAACATTTTTTTAAGGGCCTAGAAGCTACTATGAACGTTTTTTTCTTTCTGCTCCTAGTATTTCTGCTTCAGTGAATAGGAGCATTAAAAAATGTTTTTAGGAGCGTTTTCCTGGCAGAAAAAAATGCTAAACGCGCCTAAACACGTCTAAAAGCTACTAAATTCTCCTAACAGTTTTTTTTCTAGTGTTTTTTGTTATCTTCATGTACTGTAAAAATGCTAATAACAAACTAACATTCCTAAACCTCTACTAAACAAGCCGGCACAAAAACCCTATTATCAGTGTTTTTCATTCAACGTTTCTTTCTAGCATTTTTTGAGCATGGAACATTAATTGTCAACTAAAAGAGAAAAATATTCCATGAAAACTGTGAAAGCTTCAAAAGGCATGCAGGTATAACAAGTTGGCACCCAAAGAATGCTCCCTAAACTGACCGTATAACATGACCCGAATGCTATTTTAGAAAGACACCAATTTGTAAGCATGGAACAGTTAGACCCCTTTCACACTGAGGCGCTTTACAGGCGCTATATAGCTAAAAATAGCGCCTGTAAAGAGCCTCAAAAATCCCCTCCAATCCACCCCAATGTGAAAGCTCTGAGTTCTTTCACACTGGGGCGGTGCACTAGCGGGACGTAACGAAAAGTCCTGCAAGCCGCATCTTTGGGGCGGTGCGGTGAGCGGTGATATACCTCTCCTCCACCACCCCTGCCATTAAAAACAATGGGCAGCGCTTCTGAAGCGGCTGTACACCACCTCGGAAACGTGGCACGCCGGCACTTTTAATCCCTTGTGCCGTTAAAACACATAACTTCATTTCTGAACATATTTGTTTTGGTTTCTTTGTATCACGTGGGTTGTTACCAACATGTGGTGAAAATGTCATGTCAATAGCACCTTTAGAAATCTATTTTCCTAGAAAAAGGGTGACATGTTCTTTAACTACTTCAGCCCCGGAAGGTTTTACCATCTTCATAACCAGGCCATTTTTTGCGTTACGGCACTGCGTTACTTTAGCTGACAAGTGCGCAGTTGTGCCACGCTGTACCCAAATAAAAATTATTTCCTTTTTTCCCCACAAATAGAGCTTTCTTTTGGTGGTATTTGATCATCTCTGCGGCTTTTGTTTTATGCGCTATAAACAAAAAAGGATCGACAATTTTGAAAAAAAAACAATATATTTTACATTCTGTTATAAAACACACCCATAAAAAATGTAAAAAATCAAATTTCTTCCCCAGTTTAGGCCAATATATATTCTGCTACATATTTTTGGCAAAACAAATCGCAATAAGCGTATATTGATTGGTTTGTGCAAAAGTTATAGCGCATACAAACTATGGGGTAGATTTATGGCATTTTTTTATTATTATTTTTTTTCTTAAAAGTAATGGCGGTGATCAGTGATTTTTAGCGGGACTGCGACATTGCGGCGGACATTATTACAGTAATCAGTGGTAAAAATAAGCACTGTTATTGTACTAATGACACTGGCAGGGAAGGGGCTAACATCAGGGGTGATCAAAGGGTTAACTGTGTTCCCTCAGTGTGTTTACTAACTGTATGGGGGAAGGACTTGGACAACACAGAGTTACGTCTTCCTGCAAAAAGACAGGATCTGTGTGTCGTCATCAGAATGGAGATCTGCCTTGTTGACACAGGTAGATCCCCGTTCTGTCACTGCGGGGAACAATCCCGGGCGGCCGGCGCACATTAAGTCCGCCGGACCCGCTGATTGGCTCCCCGCTGACCAATAGTAGCATGTGCGAAAGCTAGTGCATGGATCTCCATACTGGTACGGCGATTTTCGCAGCCGAGCCACCTTGCTGCAGTTTAACCGCAGCAGTGGTCGGGAAGTGGTTAATACTTATTTTACACGCTGTATACACACACGTTTTGCCTTTCACTTAAACAGAATGGATGGTTTTACAAGGTGAGAGTTGACATATACTTTAGCATGTATCTGGATCAGCATGCAGGGCTGAATGCACTGGGGATTTTTTAGGTTTTTGGGGCAAATATCCACTTTCAGAGAACCTTTCATTTTTTTCCTTATATGTATAGCAGATATTCAGGTAAACTGCTGGACAATGCTAAAATACAGTATATGGTACAGATGCATGATTCTGGCTAAGGCCCCTTTCACACTTGGGTGACTTGGGACTGCAAAATCGCATGATAAGTCATTCCCCATTATTTCCAATGAGCAACGTTCATATCTGTACGACTTCAAAGTAGTCCCTGCATTACTTTGGCCCAACTTTGATGCAACTTGAGGTCTATAGATTTCAATGTTAAACCCTCAAAGTCGCATGCAAATGGCACCTGAATAATATAGAAACAATTTATATACGACTTTGTAATATGTTTTCATTGTGCCAAAGTTGCTACAAAGTCAGACCTAAGTCGTACTGATCCCAAATCATGTCAAAATTGTGGTAAAATCATGGTAAAATCGTGTTGCACAAGTGTGAAAGGGGCCTAAGGCCTGGTTCACACCTACGCAGTTTGCATACTCCAGGTGCATTTTGCTTTTTATAATACACATTTGTGATCCATTGAAGTCTATGGAACCAAAATCCAGAAAAAAGTCCCTGGCTCTCCCCATAAATTGCACAGATGTGAACATGGCCCATAGGAAACCATGTTAAATGACCTTTAGTGTGTTTCTGCAAAACAGAAAACGCACTAAAAAATGCATAGGTGTGTACAAGGCCTAAAATGAGAATCAAAATTTTTTTGCTTAGACTGAAGATCACGATTCTCGTGGCGTAACATCATCTTTAACTTTATACAAAAAAATTGGGCTAACTTTACGTTTTAGTTTGCTCAAGAGAGCCAACCTGCCACAGTATAATGACGGCGGCTGGTCAATAAGTGGTTAAACTGACGTCATCTACAGACAGAAGATCATTCCTCTGATCTTAAAGAACAAAATGTTACAATGTTTCTTTTTATCATCTCCTGAGCAATGTTGTGATTAACTTGGCAGGCTGCCTGTTATTTTTTTGGAAGATTGATTCGCGATCTCGATTTTTAAGGATTAATCGTGCAGCTCTAGTATATGGGAACTGCTTTACCTGCTAATGGATCTGTAGTTCTGTTTCAGTCAGTCTTCTGATTCACAAACCTTTACCATGCTGCATAGCCATGAAGATTACATTTTCCAGGTTCGTTTTACAGCTTCCCGTGTCACCAGAATGCTCACAAGATAATGAGGCCGCAGCATGGATCTGATTCATTGACCAATGGGCAATGTGGATGTACAGCCGCAAAGTTGAACTGGGAAATAGTGGAGTGTTTTCCTGGCTGTGCAGAGATGTTTGAATTACAAGACGAGCTGAACAGTGTTTCATATTTTTGGCAGGGAAAGCAGTTCCCTTATGTGGAGTTTTTAGCCTGCAATGTATCTCTTTGTATCCCTGGGCTCACATTGGTGCGGCAATGAAATGGTGTGAATTCAGCTGAACTCGCACCATTCATTCCCGCATGCCAGTCCCGATTTCAGAGAAAACTCTGCGGGTTTCTGCACAGATGTCAATGGAAATTTGCCAAAAGTAGTACAGAAACTACTTTTGGAAATCGGTGCGGTGCTGCAAATGCAGTGTCACACCGATTAGGACGTGCCAGTGCCGACAAATGCCGCCGATTTGGCATGCGATTGGGCATGCCAAAACACACCAATGTGAACGAGGGCTTATACTGTGTTTTGGTAGAAGATAACAGGCGTGTGGGTGGGTGGGGGTCACGGCTGCTGTTAGTATACACAGCCATCTTCATTGATCAGTGCAGCATGGAAATGATGGTGCTGCATGTGACACATTGCATCCTAGTCACAGAGAATGACTGTATGACAGATGCATGTATCCTTCACTGCTTCTTTTTCATGCACTGTATTCTTTTGAAAGGGTTATTTTGTCATTCGCGTGGAAATGTTGATAAACTAATGGGCTATGAAATGCGGGCACTTTATATTATTTGCATACAGTCTCTGAGGAGGGATGAAGCAAGCGTAATGTGAGTAAAATTCTCTCCTGCCATTTCAGAGGTAGTAGACTTTTCTTTTCCTTCCTTTTTATGTACTAGCGTTTAAATGCAAGGCATGACTGGCTTTAGCCACTTCCACAGCTTGCTCATTCATGAAATGTGGTGAACAGGAAAACTGAAGCATTTACCCATTGCAGATTTCTGTGGACCTGTCATTATAAAATCACACTTTATTTAAACCATGTCAGAATTGCCAAATCACGTAGCCCTGATTCACACCAGTACGGATTTGCATCCGCGCCATTTCAAAGCCGCAGATCAGTTCAATTTGCTCCTCCGATCTCTTTGCCAGTTGTGACTTTATTTAAAGTATTTGTTAAGCCACTTGTATAAAAAGTTCATATCCGTTCTATATTATAACAAGAAGTTTCCCTGTGTCTGTGTTATAACATATATATACTTCTCTGTATAGATAACACACCACCTTACTAGGATCAGTTGTCGTTTTTTCAGCTTTTCTCTCTTGGCTCAGAATTCCTGAGGGAGGGGCTGAGCACTGCTGCTGATGTCAGCTGGAGAGACAGAGCCCTGCTGTGTTATCTATATAGATAAGAATATTTCCGATATAACACTGACACAGGGAACTTATTCTTCTAATACAGAGGAAATAGGAGCTTTTAGAGTAAATTATGAGAGCAGAGAGGAGAAGCTACGAGAGGGAGGAGTTGAAGACAGGCACACAGGAGATACAGTCAGGTCCATAAATATTGGGACATCAACACAATTCTAATCTTTTTGGCTCTATACACCACCACAATGGATTTGAAATTAAACAAACAAGATGTGCTTTAACTGCAGACTTTCAGCTTTAATTTGAGGGTATTTACATCCAAATCAGGTGAACGGTGTAGGAATTACAACAGTTTGTATATGTGCCTCCCAATTTTTAAGGAACCAAAGGTAATGGGACAGATTAACAATCATAAATCGAACTTTCACTTGTTAATACTTGGTTGCAAATCCTTTGCAGTCAATTACAACCTGAAGTCAGGAACGCATAGACATCACCAGACGTTGGGTTTCATCCCTGGTGATGCTCTGCCAGGCCTCTACTGCAACTGTCTTCAGTTCCTGCTTGTTCTTGGGGCATTTTCCCTTCAGTTTTGTCTTCAGCAAGTGAAATGCATGCTCATTCGGATTCAGGTCAGGTGATTGACTTGGCCATTGCATAACATTCCACTTCTTTCCCTTAAAAAACTCTTTGGTTGCTTTCGCAGTATGCTTCGGGCCATTGTCCATCTGCACTGTGAAGTGCCGTCCAATGAGTTCTGAAGCATTTGGCTGAATATGAGCCGATAATATTGCCAGAAACACTTCAGAATTCATCCTGCTGCTTTTGTCAGCAGTCACATCATCAATAAATACATGAGAAACAGTTCCATTGGCAGCCATACATGTCCACGCCATGACACTACCACCACCATGCTTCACTGATGAGGTGGTATGCTTTGGATCATGAGCAGTTCCTTTCCTTCTCCATACTCTTCTCTTCCCATCACTCTGGTACAAGTTGATCTTGGTCTCATCTGTCCATAGGATGTTGTTGTTCCAGAACTGTGAAGGCTTTTTTAGATGTTGTTTGACAAACTCTAATCTGGCCTTCCTGTTTTTGAGGTTCACCAATGGTTTACATCTTGTGGTGAACCCTCTGTATTCACTCTGGTGAAGTCTTCTCTTGATTGTTGACTTTGACGCACATGCACCTACCTCCTGGAGAGTGTTCTTGATCTGGCCAACTGTTGTGAAGGGTGTTTTCTTCACCAGGGAAAGAATTCTTCGGTCATTCACCACAGTTCTTTTCCGTTGTCTTCTGGGTCTTTTGGTGTTGCTGAGCTTACTGGTGCGTTCTTTCTTTTTAAGGATGTTCCAAACAGTTGATTTGGCCACACTTAATGTTTTTGCTATCTCTCTGATGGGTTTGTTTTGTTTTCTCAGCCTAATGATGGCTTGCTTCACTGATAGTGACAGCTCTTTGGATCTCATATTGAGAGTTGACAGCAACAGATTCCAAATGCAAATAGCACACTTGAAATGAACTCTGGACCTTTTATGTGCTCCTTATAAATGGGATAATGAGGGAATAACACACACCTGGCCATAGAACAGCTGAGCAGCCAATTGTCCCATTACTTTTGGTCCCCTAAAAAGTGGAAGGCACATATACAAACTGTTGTAATTCCTACACCGTTCACCTGATTTGGATGCAAACACCCTCAAGTTAAAGCTGAAAGTCTGCAGTTAAAGCACATCTTGTTTGTTTCATTTCAAATCCATTGTGGTGGTGTATAAAGCCAAAAAGATTAGAATTGTGTTGATGTCCCAATATTTATGGACCTGACTGTAGGAGAGCTGGGAGTGACATAGCCTGCATAGACCATGGGGCTCTCAGGATAAGCTATATACAGGGGGAGTCAGTACACAGGGGGGGGGGGGGGAAGTCATGACCAGGCATTCATTATTAAACAGGTATTTTAGGGGATACAGAGGATAACTTACCAACCGAAAGGTTTTCCAGCTTTAGGACCAGAGCACTTTTTGCGATTTGGCACTGCGTCGCTTTAACTGACAATTGCGCGGTCGTGCAACGTTGCACCCAAACAAAATTTGCGTCCTTTTTTTCCCACAAATAGAGCTTTCTTTTGGTGGTATTTGATTGCCTCTGCGTCACTTCTGATCGCTGCTATAAACAAAAGAAGAGCGACCATTTTGCAAAAAAACCCACATTTCTTACTTTTTGCTAAAATTCAAATCCAAAAAAAAATATAAAAAAACATTTTTTTACCGGTTTTGGCCGATTTATATTCTTCCTCATATTTGTGATAAAAAAATCACAATTGGCATTTATTGATTGGTTTGCGCAAAAGTGGCCGCGTTTACGGATGATGAGAATTTATTTCTGGGGTTTTTTTTTATTCTTTACTAGTAATGGCGGCGATCTGCGATTTTTAGCGGTACTGCGATATTGCAGCGGATTTTTCCTTTTTTTTTTTTGTTATCTATGTCCCATTGAGGTGGTTTATCATCACTTCCTGTCCCATAGCCAAAACAGGAAGTTAAAGGATACCCTTGCAAAATGAGGGAATCCCTGTTCGTCCTCAGAATTAATGTCTACATTTCCCCTCTATTGCTTTTCTGGGGACAATCCCACATTTTGGGATTTTTTTTTACTTTCAATGATAATGGTAAACAGGACAAACAGAGAGGGTGAATCTCCCTAACAGGGGCACCGACAGCAAAAAAAACGTCAGGGGTTCTAATCCCTCTTTGCGCTTTATAAAACTAAAAAAAAGTTTTGCCTTTAGTTATACTTTTAAAAAGCAGGTGGTGCAACGGTCAAAATGGGTGTAAGTCCTTTGCAGGATTGTGATAACATCCACAGTGGGTGCTCTGGCTCTGGTGCTCTCTCTCACACCGGTACAGACATAAATACTAAGAATACATAAGCCTTGATCAAGAACCGGAACGCGTGAGCCCCTGTATATTTTTACTCATTTTCTTTTATGCACCAATAAAGAAGCAACAAGGACGTTTGGAGTTGCTGGCTCTATTCTTTGTATTTATGTACTTTACAAAGCACAAAAAGTGGGGATCTGGCACGCCAAATGGTATAAATGGTAAATGTCTCTTCTGAATAGACAAATGCTGGGTAGCAATAATAAGTCTTAGGGTTCATGCACACTGAAGCTGGTAAACTACCTTTTTTGGTCGTTAGGGCGTTTTTTTTAACAGCCCAAAAACGCCCCTTTATGCTATCCCATGTGTCCATGCACACATGGATGTTTATTGTCGTTTAACAGCAGTGGCGTTTTTGGGCTGTTATCTGAACGCCCTGAATTGGCGTTCAAAAGTCATTCTTCTGACCACAAAAAATGCTGGACGCCGATAAACGCTCATAAACACCGGTAAACGGCTGTTTATCAGCGTCTGCCGTTTTTTTTGTAGTCAATGGAAGCTAATGAAGTTAAAAAAAAAAATGCTAAAAAATGCTGACGCTGATAAATGCTGCTTACAAAACGCTGCAAAAGAACGTTTTCTAAGCAGCATCTCCTGCCCGACGCCCAGAGAGCGTCCAATGTGCATTGGAGCCTAATAGTCCAAGCTGATAAGTAAAAAGGGTTAAAAGAAGGCAGCCATCCTCAGAGTGTCCGGAACCTCTGTAAGACATGTAAAAAAAAAGGCAGGGAGGGGAAGGCGCCAACTAAGTGTAGTATTATAAGATCAACATTTATTGCACAGGAATAAAACACTTCCGAGAAGCAAGAGAATTTCATGCCCATCAAGTCTGATCAATCATGGCGATCCCTTCACTGCCTCCTGGCTCCACACACGGTTTAAAGGCTGGTGGAGATGAAAGGCGAATGAGATACCTCTCTGTCCAGCACTGGCAGAGGACTCCTACGCTGGAACGCGGATGAGGAGGTGGCGTCACTGGAACAGGGTGGAAGTTTACTGACAGACAACCCTGGTCCCAACTTCCGTCCTGTTCCGGTGACTTCACTTCTGCATCTGCATTCCACGCTGGTCAGCATAGGAGTCCTCTGCCATCCCTGGACGGAGAGGTACCCCATCCGGCTTTCATCTCTACTAGCCCTGCTGGTGCGGAGCCTGTAGGACGAGAAGGGATCGCCAGGATTGATCAGACTTGATGGACATGAAATTCTCTTGCTTCTTAGTTGACGCCTCCTCCTCCCTGCTTTTTTAGTTATACTTTAAAGGCAAAGTCTGCCCAAAGCTGATATTTTGTTGTTGATGGATATGAATGCTTTCAAGCGCTCACAACCTTTCTACTATGCTGATCAATCTCTGTGACATAATCTAAATAGGAAGGCTCCATTCACACTTGTGTGACTTGTCATGTGACTTTGGACACTAAAGTCGCATGACAAGTCGCACCCCCATGATTTTTAGTGGCAACCGTTCAAATATGTGCGACTTTAAAAAAAGCTCCTGCACTACTTTGTTCTGACTTTCATGTGTTTTGAGTGCCATAGATGGCAATGTAAACCCTCAGAAGTCGCATGAAAGTCGCACTTGAATGCTATCCATGCGACAGTTGTGCAACAGTTGTTCATGATCATTGGTCAAAGCCAAAGTTGCATCCTTGCCGGACCTGACGGCTCATGCTCGCATGCATAGGAGTGACATCATCGCGGCTCTAGCCAATCGCATAGGTGGCGTTCACGAACCTGGAAGAAAGACCGGGGAACATGTCAGCCCTCTCAGTGGTGACGGCACAGCGACGGAGGGCTTCGTTCTGTTCCAAGGTGAGTATTTCATGCTAGTATTGATTTTTTTTTTTTAAACAACCGCGGTTTACTACCACTTTAAAACTTCCAGAAACATTTCTAGTGTAGAACTGATATGAAGTCCCACCTGTGCATGGTAATTGTTCAAGGGGGTAGGAACAATAGGTATGTGCTCATCTGCTATATTATTCAGCCCCTTCACAGTTAGAACACGCCTAGGGAACACACTTAACCCCTAGATCATCCCCTGCAGATTAACCCCTTCACTGCCAATGACATTTTATACAGTAATCAGTGGATATTTCAATTTATGATCGCTGTATAAATGTCATTGGTCCCAAAAAAATGTCAAAAATGTCCTACATGTCTGCTGCAATATCACAGTCCCGATAAAAAACTCAGGTTGCTGCCATTACTAGTAAAAAAAAAAATAGTAAAAACACCAGAAATTAATTCTCATGGTCTGTAAACGCGGCAACCTTGCCCAAACCAATCGATAAACGCCGATTGCAATTTTTTTTTTTTACAAAAAATATAAGGAAGAATATAAATCGGCCAAAACCAATGAATACATTTGTTGTTTTATATATATATATTTTTGGGATTTGTATTTTAGCAAAAAAAAAAATATATTTTTTTTAGCAAAATTGTCGCTCTTTTTTTGTTTAAAGCGGTGATCAGAAGTGACTCAGAGGGGATCAAATACCACCAAAAGAATGCTCTATTTGTGGGGAAAAAAGGACACAAATTTTGTTTGGGTGCAACGTCGCACGACCACGCAATCGTCAGTTAAAGCGACGCAGTGCCGAATCGCGGAAGTGCTCTGGTCCTACAGTGAGAAATCCTTCCGGGGCTGAAGTGATTAAGGCAGTTTGTTGATTCTGAACATACTTGGGTTGATTTACTAACGGCAATATAGACTGCAGTTGCTCCAGAGCTTAGTAAATGAGCAGAAGCTTTGCTGACTTTCATCATCCAATCATGTGCAAGCAAAAATGCTGTTCTTTTTTCCTTGCCATGATTGGGTATTCTTTGCAAAGTGAAGCTTTGACTCATTTACTAAGCTCTGGAGCAACTGCACTTTACAAAGTGCACAGTCTATTTGCCTTTAGTAAATCAAACCCACTGCTAGTACACCACAACAGAGCCAGACATTTATGTGGATCCATTTTTTTTTTCTTGCCATAGCTCACATCTACCACTGCGTTGTGGTACGCTGAAATGGGGGTGTTTGGCCCATTACTGTACTAGTGTTTTGGGGTGCCATTCAAAATGACCCCTGTACACACATTACCCCAATGCACAGATCTGAATTCTCCCTCAATGTTTAGCAGAGTTTTATTGGCACGCCAGTGTAGGATTCTTCCACCGTCTAAAAAGCTGATGGTTTTTAATTGTATAGGGAGTGCAGCATGAGTAAGAGGGGAATATAGGACAATGTGATTTTAAAAACGTGGGACACTCTGTCATATGGAATAAAATTACGCTGAAAAATGGCATGAGTACTTTGAAGAAGAATCAGGTTATTTGATCACATTGCAGCATTTCTCATTTAAGAAATGGAAAAGGCTTGTGGAGAAGGGCTTTATCTTTCTGTATTAATGCCCTGCGTTGATGCTGTTTACTTATATGTGTAATGCATTTTTACAGTCTCTAGTACATCGTACAGTAGAACCTTATCCAGAAGATCAGAGTTCTGCAGACGGTGTGATGAGAGCGCACTTCAGCAAGCTTCATCTGTTGATTATGATTACAGATGATAGATGACCCATTGAACTTTAAAATTCCTGTTTTGCTCAAGAAAAATAAAAAAGTAGACCTTTTATATCCTTTCGATATTACCTGATGTGGAGTCCATAGCCCTAATCATAACAATACAGGGTGCATCACATTACATAGAAATGATAACATTGAATGTTCTGTGTGTGACAACACGCTGTGCTTATCTGTCTCTAACAGCATTCATAGTTTTGCCATATATAATGTATACATTTATTTATATATTTTTCCTCTTATTTTTTGTAGGGGAAGCTCAGTCACACTTGATCAAGACTTTTAAAGTAAGTCTATTGGGAAACATCAGGTATTTTTACATGTGTTGTGGAATGCGTTATGAGAGAGTTCACTGTACAAGATTTGGAATTCCTCACAGTCAACTATTGTTTTAAAAATTGATTGATGCTATGATTAATGGCTCTGACAATATTGGTAAGGCCTCATGCACACTGCATGTATAGCCACGGTGCATGAGTCTCCAGAAATTAGCTGTGGCTGGGGCATACAAGCACACCATCCACAGGCACATCACCCACAGGCACACCATCCACAGGCACACCATCCACAGGCACACCACCCACAGGCACACCACCCACAGGCACACCACCCACAGGCACACCACCCACAGGCACATCACCCACAGGCACATCACCCACAGGCACATCACCCACAGGCACATCACCCACAGGCACACCACCCACAGGCACACCACCCACAGGCACACCACCCACAGGCACACCATCCAGCTCTTCTGCCAGCAGTCTGTCAAGCTCTGACAGCTTCTGCAGCTGAATGGGGCTATGCAGTATGCACCCTAAGATGAATGCCCAGAATGCAGCCTGGTTTCATTCTGAACATTCATCCCTGGGCATATACTGCCATAAACACACTGTACATAGAGCTAGGTGCACCGTCCAGCCGCAGCAGCTATCAGATCCTCAGAGTTTTATTTTTATTTACTCAATGGTGTAGTGGATAGCACTTTCACCTGACAGCAAAGGGGTCGCTGGTTCAAATCCCAACCACAACACTACCTGCCTGGAGTTTGCATGTTCTCCCTGTGCCTGTGTGGGTTTTCTCTGGGTACTCCGGTTTCCTCCCACACTCCAAAGACATGCTGGTAGGTTAATTGTATCCTTTCTAAATTGGCCCTAGTATGTGTATTAGTATATGTATAAATGTGAGTTTGGGACCTTAGATTGCAAGCTCCTTGAGGGTAGGGAGCTGATGTGAATGTACAATGTATATGTAAAGCGCTGCGTAAATTGATGGCGCTATATAAGTACCTGAAATAAATAAATAAAATGAATGTATTGTTAAAGTGGTTGTTAAGCCACTCTAACATCTTTATACTATCCACGGGTTCTCCTAATCCTGTGTCCCTCTATATGTGTGATAAATAAAAAAAATTGCTGTATATACCTCATTTTAGAGCGGCATTCACGTGACCAGCCGGCTCTCTCCTTTTCCCGTTTGACAGCTGCAGCGGGCAGGGCCGAGATTCCCCCGCTGTTGTTAGTCGGAAGGAGAGAGCCAACTGGCCACGTGAGCGCCAAGAGGCGGTTTGAAATGAGGTATAGTCTGCATTTATTTCCTAAATCACGCACACAGGGGAACACAGTATTAGGAGACAGTGCTCATAGTATAAAGATGTAGATGTTATTCCAGCAGCATTAGAGGGGGGGCACTGTCACTAACTGACAGGCAGGGAGGAGGTGAGGAGGACAGGAGAGACAGCGGATGATGGAGGCACAAACTGACCACGGTGTCAGGGCTCAGCAGCCATGATATACCGTGGTCAGTTTACAGAGGGGAGGGCATAGCCAGGCAGGATCAGCCAGGTGTTACAGGGGGCCAAATTTCAAAGCACAAGCCACGTGCTTTATAACTTGCTTTAAAGGGACAGGATCCATTTTTTTAGGGTAACAAACGCTTTCATGTTTTACATAGTTTGCAAAAAGTACAGTAATTATTGTTTTTTACATTTTTTAAATTAACGTTTTACTGTATATACTATACAGAAAGTACAGTAATAAATTACTAGCGTACAAAAAGTACATTACACTTGTAAAAAAAAACCCCAAAGAATTATATAACGCCATAGTGCAAAATAACCAGAGCACTCAAAGAAGGCGGTCAAAAGTGCTTTGCAACCACGGCAATACTAAAAATACCCCCTTCTCCCTCCCCAGCCACCTCCTGTACAGAACAGTACCAACCCCTTCCTGGATAAATCAACATAGAATAGAGAGAGTTATTGGTCACCGCTGAGGGGGCTGACATGTCCGCCCGGCATTACCTCCAGGTTCGCGGGCTCCGGCGCTGTGAGTGGCCGGAGCCGCGATGACGTCACTCCCACGGTTCCGGCAAGAGGCTCTGAATTTCCGGCACGCCAGCGACTGCATGCAGGGTGAATCTCTCCTAAACGGTGCATGTTTCAGTAGATATTTATTTTACCTACATGTAAGCCTTATTATAGGAATTTCTTCTTTGCAAAGAGATACGAAGAGAGTTCCATTTCCAGAGGATATCAGATAAAGGAGATGTGTTATTGGAAAACAGCCACCAAATGATAATCCTTCACCAGTGAAGATGGGAGCGTACCAGAAGACCAGTGACACTCCTTCTCAGGAGTGTCGGAAACCGCTTAGAGGGATCCCAGATCCGCCAGAGTGCATCTCAGGTGTCCACTGATGGCTCTGATGTTAGTAGCACCTTCCCTCTGTGTCCACGATCTCTGTATCTCCTCCCCAGTGGGCGATAAGGTGGCATGAGATGTAGAAAAAACATAAGGAGACTCCATTAGTGTAATAAGTCTCTTGGTGGCTGTTTTCCAATAACACATCTCCTTTATCTGATATCCTCTGGAAATGGAACTCTCTTCATATCTCATTGCACAGAAGAAATTCTTATGAACTTTATCACTAGGAATATCATGTCATTGCACCAGCACTTTATTGCTTTATACAGATTGAATGAGGACTTTTTTTATGTACAGTTTTACCACTTGTTATATTAGCGCTGCACTTGATTATTTTTTACTAGCTTGTTTAACTCTCTCTGTGGGTTTAAGTGTACTAGCTGCTTATTTGTTTAAATCATATTTATATAACTTTATCACAAGCGCAGAAATTCACTTTTAAGCCTTATTTTAGGCTTACCTGTAGGTACAAATCATAAAGCTGGCCCAGTGTAAGTATGCAAAATGTATAATCACTGGAGTTCAGCTTTGAATTAATATGTATGACACTTGTGTTACTCTATATGACTTTTTGTTAACACAAATCTTGCAGTATATCATTGTCAATGGTTGTAAACGACAGAATTCAGTAAAGAATATACAAAAAAATAAATAAAAACAGAAGCTTGTGCAGCAGCAGTACATCAACGTTCCCCATATTTCTGAACATATATTGTGGCGTTATGCGAGGCGCCATAATGGACGGGCGATACATGTCGTCTCGCATGTGAGAACGTTGAGGCGACTAGTGAGATTCCAACCTGGGTTTTGCCAGCCACCGCGGCAGAGCTGGTTCTGGCCCAGAATTTCTGGTCCATTCAAACCCCTCTCCACCTGCATCTAATGACCAGGAAGAGAGCAGAGGAGAGCTCTATCCTGGATCTCAGAGGGAAAAAGCTGAGAGAGCTCTGTGTGATAATTTGGACTCAAAGACAAAGGTTTGCACTGTGCTTATGTTTTGTGGGTGTCGGGGACAGCCCCACACTATATGGAGAGGAATCTGACTGTATAGTTTAGCGCTGGACGGCGAGGTTTTGTTTTCTGTATTTTTTCTTATGTGTTTTGACCTTGCAAACCTGTGACAATAAACATGGCAAGCCGCCAGATTTTAAAGAAACTGACCTCCATGCTGAATCTTTTCCTCTGAAAAGTGATCCCCACGACCACACAATGGAGGAATGTTGAAGGCCTTGCTGCAAGCCAATGCAGCCCAGCGGGAAACCAACCGCCAGGTTGCAGATGCCGCTGCAACATAACAGGCAGCGCAGCGGGAAACCGACAGGTCGCAGAGGCCGCTGTAGCTTAGCGAGAGTACAGTCGCCAGGCTATCGCAGTACAACATGCAGCTCTGCAGGAAACCAACCTCCGGGTCGCAGAGGCCCTGCTGGAGTTAAAAAAAAAAAAAGGGGGCCTGCAGTGCACCTCCCATGACAGTGGAACCAAATTTGGTACACACTTCTTACCACATGCAGAAGATGACACCTGCCGATGAAGTGGAGGCATACCTCACAACCTTTGAAGGAGTCTCTCTTTGCGAAGGATGGATAAAAGAACAATGGGTGGGACTGCTAGCACCATTCTTGACCAGCGAACCCCAAAAAGCCTATTTTGATCTGGAAACAGAGAAGGCCCAGGATTATAAGACTCTAAAGGTAGAGATATTCGCACGCATGGGGGTCACCATGGCAGTCTGGGTCCAACGCGTGCATCAGTGGATCTACCACACCAACAAGACACCCCATTTGCAGATGTTCGACCTGGTTCATCTTACCAGGAAATGGCTACAGCCGGAGACCTTGCCAGGTCCCCAGATTGTGGAGCATGTGGTCATGGACCGCTATCTACGTGCTCTCCCTGCTGCCTTGAGGAAATGGGTCAGCCATGGGGCCCCCATAACTGCAAGCCAACTGGTGGACCTTGTGGAGAGATACACGGCTGCTGAGGACGTGTCGGCGCCCCACTCCAATGTATCTAGAGGTGAAAGGCTGCCCGGCGGACCCGGTAAGACTGTTCCAGGGTTCAGGGGCTTGGGGAAATTTGATAAGACTAATTCGGCTAAAGAGACTGGGGGCTCTAGACCTAGAGACTGGCCAAAGAAGCCAGGAAGGTCTTGGGGACTCTTGAGAGGATTGGGTATAGAACACATATAGTGTTACCGATGCCATGCATTGGGCCATATTGCTGCCAATTGCCCCTTCAATGATGAACCCATGCAATGCGATTATACTTGCGTCAATATATACAATATAGATTGCTTTCTCTTTTTGCACAAGTCGCATATACAGCATCATGTTCAACTCCCATGGAGAAGCAAATGCGTGTGATTTTTGTTGATGGGAGACCAGTCACTGCACTGCTTGACTCGGGTAGTGTGGTAACATTGGTAAAAAGTAACTCTGCAATGTTACACCCTAGCACTGTCGGAGTCATTTGCATCCATGGGGACACTCGTGACTACCAGACGGCGGTGGTTGAGATTGACAACCCTTGCGGTAGTGTGACTCATTCAGTGGGGTTGGTACCTTCACTACTTTATGACGCCCTAGTGGGCAGGGATTTTCCCCGTTTTTGGAGGTTATGGGAAGGCACAGGGAGTTTGGAAGGTAGAGCTCCCCCTGCTGCGGAAGCATGGGATCTCTCACCAGACCCGTTTTGCCAAATGGAAGGGGAGACTGGTGGCAGGACCAAGGAGGGAGGAGACCCTCTTCCTTTTCCTGTACTGGCTGGGGAGCCAGAGGAGCTGGAAGATAGCCTACAGCGGGGGGGGGGGGGGACGACGACTAAGGACCCAGGCAATGTCTCTGACCCTGACGGTGAGAATGAACCGAATGTAGTACCTGACTTAGAGGTCCGGAGAGAGGACTTATGTACAGAACAACTACGGGATGTCACTCTCCTTAGAGTCAGAGAAAACATGAAGGTGATGGATGGGGAACTTGTGGACCCTAATTGGGGGGTGTCTTTTCCCTACATGGCGCTTAAAAATAATTTGTTGTATCAGGTGGTGAAACACAGGGAGGGTGAAGTGGAACAGCTAGTGGTTGCCAAATCCTTCTGCAGGATGGTGCTAGATCTGGCCCATGGGCATGTAATGGGGGGACATCTGGTTATGGAGAAAACCAGGGTGAGAATAACCCAGAGATTCATCTGACCTGGGTTGTATGACAACGTCAAAGAATACTGTGAATCATGCACTGATTGTCAAATGATGGCCCCGTCACCCCATTTTCGTAGTCCCTTGTCCCACTTCCCATAATTGAAGTGCCATTTGAGTGAATTGGCATGGAGCTTGTGGGGCCAGTAGTAAAATCTGCCCGGGGACACAGCACATCCTGGTGATCCTGGACTATGTGACCCGCCATCCTGAGGCCATACCCTTGCGGAATACCTCCGTTAAGACTATTGGCAAGGAGCTGGTCCAGGTGTTTAGTCTGGTGTGGATGCCTAAAGAAATCTTGACGGATCAAGGTACCCCGTTCATGTCCAGAGTGACCAGAGAATTGTGCAAGTTGTACCAAATCTCCCATATCCGTACCTCTGTTTACCATTCCCAAATTGACGGTCTGGTGGAAAGGTTTAACAAGACCCTCAAGAGTATGCTAAAAAAGGTGGTGGATAAAGATGGGTGAAATTGTGATTTTTTGCTGCCATAGGAGAGGTTCCGCAGGCGTCTATGGGGTATTACCCCTTTGAGCTCTTGTATGGTAGACATCCCAGGGGGCTGCTAGATGTCGCAAAAGAGACCTGGGAAGGAGAGGCCACCCCATATAGAAGCATCATAGAACTGTCCTGCCCCTTGTACGAGAGCATATGGAGCAAGCCCAGGAAGCCCAGTGAATGGTTTACAATCGGGGGGGGGGGGGGGTGCCAAAACCCGAACTTTCAACCCCAGAGACAGAGTGCTGGTGCTAGTCCCCACGGTTGAAAATAAATTCCTGGCAAAGCAACAGGGTCCCTTTGAGATTAGGGGAAGTAAACTACAAAGTTTACCAGTCTGGGAAAAGGAATCCGGAGCAGATTTGGCATGTTAATTTCCTAAAACCGTGGAAGGACAGAGAGAGTTTATTGGCAGTGCCCACTCCCCAAAAGGATAGGTTACCCCTGATGTCCCCATAACTGACTCCTTGTCACTGACGCAACAAAATGACTTTAAGGAATTTGTCAGTAAAAATAGAGGCTTTTTCTCTTCCCTACCCGGACTGACCACTGTACTACAACATGACATAATCACGGAAGCAGGGGTCCATGTACAGTGCCTTGTGAAAGTATTCGGCCCCCTTGAACTTTGCGACCTTTTGCCACATTTCAGGCTTCAAACATAAAGATATAAAACTGTAATTTTTTGTGAAGAATCTACAAGTGGGACACAATCATGAAGTGGAACGAAATTTATTGGATATTTCAAACTTTTTTAACAAATAAAAAACTGAAAAATTGGGTGTGCAAAATTATTCAGCCCCCTTAAGTTAATACTTTGTAGCTCCACCTTTTGCTGCGATTACAGCTGTAAGTCGCTTGGGGTATATCTCTATCAGTTTTGCACATCGAGAGACTGAAATTTTTGCCCATTCCTCCTTGCAAAACAGCTCGAGCTACAGTACAACATCATGTCACCAGTCAGGCCCATCCCTTCTCTTTTTCGGAGATAAAAATGACTGTTTAAG
>BLSH010379081.1:2909070-2954709 GCA_018402905.1 Glandirana rugosa | reverse complement strand
TTTGATATCATTTAATTTTTTAACAGGCTTGAAAGAATTTATTTTGATAACCTACAGAGGAATGACAACAGAGATTGAACACATTGTACTGCAGCGAATTTCACAAGACACATAAATCATAATTTTAGCCTGATTTTTCTTTTCTGGTGTGTCTTCGGCGCCAACTTAAAATACATTTTCTTCCGGATTGCCTTGAGAAGATGGAAATATCAGTTGTCAGATTTTTGAGCTGGTAATTTGTAAAACAAATTGATGCAAAGTCTGCAGAGTGGAAGAAGGTAGTGGAGGTGAAACGCGTGGTACTGGGAAGTATATCAGGGCATTATTACTTTAAATTGTTATTATTGGTCAGGGACCTGAAAACTCAGTTGTAGCTCTGCTCTATATTTGTAAAATATCCATAAATAAGCCACAAGGAAATACAGTAAGCATCTCTGACAAAATTAATAGACGTGATCCTGGCTTGAGTAGATTTGATACTTGGGCTGTTTTGTACAGTCAGTAATAGACGTTTCAATCTGATCCTTTATGTCGCTTATTTAAAAGACTTTCCTCCACGTAGCTGGAAAGCAGAAATAGAAACGCGAGCTTCACTGATGTAACTGCTTCTTCTATTATGTTGCTAGATTGCTGTGATAAATGTATGCCTGTATGTATAATACAAAGACAATTTACACAATAATTAGGCATGCAGCAAATGTATATGGGTATATATCTCACATTTTACAAGGAGGGCTCTGTCTTCACATTTTATTAATGCTTAGCAAACAGTAAGGGTAATAAGTCTTCCCGGTTATAGAACCTAATTTATTTGTGTATTTGCATTTCTTACCATGAGTGGCATGCCGCTTCTTTAGCCATGATGAAAAAAATGTAATAACCTCCAAAGAGGGCTCTTGACTAACCAACTGCAAATATACTGTGAGCCAATGAGATACTAGTCTTACCCTTTGCCCAGATAGCTAAGTGTAGATTTTAACCAGAGGGCATAAAGTTAACTATACCTGTAATTGTCCTTTCTTTTTCAATAATTGTGTTTTTGGCAGCTGCAGACAGTAATTGGGAGGAAAAGGTGTTTGTTGTGTTTTTTTTTTTAAATTGTAGATTGTAAAAACATTGTACTTATATTGATGGTGGTGAACATAAGCCATCCGTGATATTAACGTTTATAGGTTTCTCCTGTGTGACTTGAGTGACATGTACCATGGAGTTGACCCTTTCCTTGTCAAGAATGTAAATCCACTCAGAGTTTAGAAGCTGCTGCTGCGATTAGGGGAGGTTCAACCTCCCTCTTCTGAACGCAGAAGAATTGTGTTCAGGATGGGGACATTTTGAGCTGTAGCCGCAAAATGTGGCAGATCGCCGCGTTTTGTGTTTTCCCACAGCCGGCGGTCAATCTAGTCTGTGTGTACATGAGCCCTTATGAAGGTTGACGTAAATGTGTCAGAGAAATAGGGGGAAGCCATTGCCCACCTTCATCTGAAGATACTAGTTGAGTGGCTATTATAGTGCTCAACTGCTTTTCAATGAGTCAATGACCTGGACAGATATGCAGATCAGGAACTTTAGATCAAAGTTCTGCTTACTTGTTCTGTGTTGTCAATTCAAAATATTGAAACAGACTTCAGCATGACAGCCAGCCAGGCAAGTAACTTTGTCCGTAGGAGAGCTTAAAGTGTTACTAAACCCACAACAGTAAAATCAGTCTGTATATGCAGCATAGCATGCTTGCTATACTCACTGTGGAACTTAAGGTGTTAATCCTCTGCATTGTGTAAAAATGCTGTTTTATCCTGTATGCATAGATCTTCCCCTCCCAGCAATGAGGCCAGCTTAACACAGGCAGGGTAGCCAACCTAAATAAAAAGTGTCCGTACAGTGCTTTCAGTAGTAAAAGTTCATAAATTTGCTTAAAAGGTAAACAGGAAGTCCAAGTGCATCAGAGCGCAGGATAACCTAATCACACGACAGTAAGCCAGCCACTGCCCTCAGTGGAAGTCGTAATGACGAAACCGGAACTTACGTATGCGCTTCAGACAGGCGAACGGGACACGGAGTCGTTTGGACGAATCCGAGGGGTCCGAGGAGTCTAATCTGAGTGGTGATGTACCGATGTGTTGATGTCTAAAGCGATTATTAGAGTGATTATTTGTAAGTGTTCACTTGGCGTGTGTTTTATGAATAAACTGAGTATTTTATGGAATTACGCTATGGGGACTGTAAGCAGAGCATATACAATCTGAAGGGCTCTTTCCAAGAGTGTGTCCGGTAAGTGGGCACGACTTTTGGTGATTTGGTTTGGTTATTTGATCACCTCAGCATCACTTCTGATTACCGCTATAAACAAAGAAAGCGCAACAATTTTGAAAAAAAAAAAAATATATATATATATATATATTATTCATTCATTTTTGGCCAGTATATATTCTTCCTCATATTTGTGGTAAAAAAAAAATTGCAATCGGTGTATATTGATTGGTTTGCGCAAAAGTTACTGCGTTTACAAACCATGAGAATTAATTTATGGCGTTTTGACTTTTTTTTTTTTTTTTACTAGCAGTGATGGCAATCTGCGCTTTTCTTATCGTCGGGACTGCGATATTGCGGCAGATAGATTGGACATTTTTGACACTTTTTTGGGACCATTGACATTTATACAGTGATCAGATCTAAAAATAGCCGCTGAATACTGTATAAATGTCACTGGCAAGGAAGGAGTTAACCTGCAGGGGGCAATCAAGGGGTTAACTGTGTTCCCTGTGTGTGTTCTAACTGTCAGGGGGCTGGGCTGGCAGGGGCATGACAGATCTAACTGATCCTGGTGACAGGGATCGGTAGATCTCTGTCATGCCTACCGACAGAACAGGGAACCGCTGTGTTTATATCGGCGATTTCCCGTTCTGTGTAGTAGGCGGGGTAGTGTGCGGCGGGCATGAGAGAGCGCTGCCGGCAGCACGCGTTCACCCCCTAGCCAAGGCTGCACGATTCTCATTATGCTGCCACTCTGCAGCAGTAAATGTACACGAGATGGTCCTTAACCGGCTAAATTTTTTTTTTTTTTTTTTTTTTTAAAGTTTGATTGCATGATGATGTTGGGAGGAAGTTTTGTATTTATTTTTACTTTCTTTGATCTTTACTGTCCTCCTTTTCTACCCCTCTCCTGGTAGGCAGTCATCGTATGCATGATTGCTGTTGATTCTTAGAACAACTTTTACAAGCTACCCTTGTCCTCCAAGGACCACCCTCTGCAAAAAAATTCAACGAGATGTTTGGCTACATAGTTTTAGGTGGGTACTGAGGAGTAAGGGTGTTAAGATTATCAAAAAGATGCTCCTGTTAGTGAAAAGAGGTAGGGGTCCATTTCTGAAATACTACCTGTAATCTATACTCCCGCACTCCTCAGTGCTGCACTGACTGCCAATGTAGAGTTGAAAAATAGCACTCGACCAGTAAGGTTATCTTATTGGTACTGCTGTCTTAGGCCCCTTTCACACAGGGCATGCCCATTTTGACAGACTCTGCTTGCTCAGCGGGGATAGATCCGTTGATCTCCGCTGAGCAGGCGGATGACAGGACCATCTCTGCTCACTGCAGAGATGGACCTGTCAAAGCCCTACTGTCCTCTATGGGGAGATCGGATGAAAATGGATCTGTCTGTCCATTTCCATCCCATACGATCTACCAGACAGATAGAAAACATGGTCTCCATCCATCTGGATTTGGCGGATCGGTTCAGATAGGATAGTGGCGGAAGTCAGCGTAAATGTCACTGCTTACATCCGTCGCTCCATAGAGGTGAATGTACGTAATCTGTCTGGCAGACGGCTTCTACACCCCAGAGGATCTCCATACTTGGCTTGTAGTTTAATGTAACAAAAATGTAAATTAAAGTGCCACACCACTTCTAAAAGGTCCAAATATGACTTTATTGCAGTACAATTCAATTGGACAGTCCAAAGAGTAACCAATACTTTTCAAGGGTACAACTCCTCCACCCCATCGGGGCTCGAGATTGAAAACAATGTGAAAGGACTAGAAGTCAGCTGGACCTTTTAATGATATTTCATCCAATGTAATTTCAAGCACAGGTCTTGTCAGCAGCTGGTTTTGCAACAATTTAGACTTTTCGAAATGTAGTAGTGGCAGACATCCTTTTGCATTGTCAAATAAGGAAGGAGAACAACTGTTCAGGCTCCAAAAACTAAACTAGAGGCCAAAAGAACACAAAATGCTAAGCCTTTATATGCATTACTAAAACGTTTGACTAGACATCTCTGATTCCATTCCGGTCCAGCATGTTAATGAAAGATAATTCTATTCCAGCATGAGAAAAATATAAACATTGGTAAACTTATGCACATCTAAATGAAGAAGACGGGTATGGGTTTCTCTAGACACAGCAGACTATCGACAATGGATAAACTTGCTTGCTTATGTCACCTTGTTCTCTTCTGCAGGCATATTTTTGTAATAATAGGGTTGTGTGATTTTCATTTTAATAACCATGCTGCTCAATACCTTTGTTTTTTTAATACATGCCTGAACGAATGCAGGACCTGTTGAGTGTGCTTTTCAAAGGCTTAGAAATCATAAATATTTATGCGAGTTTACAATAACTATATATTAGGAAAAAAACCTCCTTTCTAGTTTGTGCGTCTGTGTGTGGTGCTAATGCTGCCTTTAACTGCCCAGAGACACAGCCTTCTCATAACATGTCCTGGTAAAATACCTTGAGAATGCTTTTTTTTACAGTTATTTTGATAAGTGGCAGAAAAGGCACCCTACAGATTCTGTGATAATAGGATTTATTTTTCAAAGGACACCTCTAGGATATGAAGTGCTATAGAGCGAGGGGGAAAAAAAGTCTGGGAAAATGCTGGGTCCCGGCTGAAGACTATTTCAATAATATATTAAAGTAAAAGACAGCTTGGCAAAAAATAGAATTATGGGTTTTGTTTGTTAAAAGGACCGTTCCAAACAACATGAATATGTTTCTTTACATCTGCAGTTTTGGTTATAGAAACATTTCAGTGAAAATCAAACAAAGAAATGCATGGATATGACCCTGCCTACTTGTCCAAGACTTCTGTTTTTCATCCAACACTGCTGAAATGTTTTTTTATGCTGATAACCTGATATTCCAGAAACACTATCTCCAGAGACTTGTTAATGCCAGGCATTCCTGCCCCTGCCCCTTGTACAGGCCATAGGGGTTTTCTAGCACAGAATCATGTGACTCGAGGCCACAGCCCTATAAGCACTGCTCATGAGTGTATTCTGACATTAACTCTTGAAATAAACACATCAGGCAAAAATATAGCTTTTCACTATGCCAACTTGTTTTTGAAGGTGTGAGTAGCATTGTCATCCTTATCCTTCTTTCAGTAATAACATTTAAAAGTTCTTGCATGCCTGGTGACTCAATAATTTATTGGCTGCATACAATGCCTTGAAAAAGTATTCATACCCCTACAAATGTTCCAAATTTTGTCGTTACAACCAAAAACGTAAATGCGTTTTATTGGGATTTTATGTGATAGACCAACACAAAGTGGCACATAATTGTGAAGTGGAAGGAAAATGATAAATGGTTTTTAAAATGTTTTACATATAAATAACAGAAAAGTATGGGGTGCATTTGTATTCAGCCCCCCTGAGTCAATACTTTGTAGAACCGCCTTTCCCTGAAATTACAGCTGCAGGTCTTTTTGGGGATGCCTCTATCAGCTTTGCACATCTAGAGAGGGCATTTTTGCCCATTCTTCTTTGCAAAATAGCTCCAGCTCTCTCAGATTGGATGGAGAGCGTCTGTGAAAAGCAATTTTCAAGTCTTGCCACAGATTCTCAAATGGATTTATGTCTGGACTTTGACTGGACCATTCTAACACATGAATATGCTTTGATCTAAACCATTCCATTGTAGCTCCGCTGTATGTTTAGGGTCGTTGTCCTGCTGGAAGGTAAACCTCTGCTCCAGTCTCAAGTCTTTTGCAGACTCTAACAGGTTTTCTTCTAAGATTGCTCTGTATTGTTCTCCATCCATCTTCGCATCAACTCTGACCAGCTTCCCTGTCCCTGCTGAAGAAAAGTATCCTCACAACATGATACTGCCACCACCATGTTTCACAGTGGGGATGGTGTGTTCAGGGTGATGTGCAGTGTTAGTTTTCCGCCACACATAGCGTTTTGCTTTTAGACCAAAAAGTTACATTTTTGCCTCATCTGACCAGAGCACCTTCTTCACCATGTTTGCTGTGTCCCCCACTTGGCTTCTCGCAAAACTGCAAACAGGCTTTCTCTGTCACTCTACCATAAAGGTCAGATTTGTGGAGCGCACGTCTAATAGTTGTCCTGTGGACAGATTCTTCCATCTGAGCTGTGGATCTGTGCAGCTCCTCCAGAGTTACCATGGGCCTCTTGGCTGCTTCTCAGATTAATGATCTCCTTGCCTGGAGACGGCCATGTCTTGGTAGGTTTGCAGTTCTGCCATACTCTTTCCATTTTCGGATGATGGATTGAACAGTTCTTCGTGAGATGTTCAAAGCTTGGGATATTTTTTTATAACCTAACCCTGCTTTAAACTTCTCCACAACTTTATCCCTGACCTGTCTGGTGTGTTCCTTGGCCTTCATGATGCTGCTTGTTCACTAAGGTTCTCTAACAAACCTCTGAGGGCTTCACAGAACAGCTGTATTTATGCTGAGATTAAACTACACACAGGTGGACTCTATTTACTAATTAGGTGACTCCTGAAGGGAATTGGTTCCCCTAGATTTTAGTTAGGGTTATCAGAGTAAAGGGGGCTGAATACAAATGAACGCCACACTTTTTAGATATTTATTTGTAAAAAAATTTGAAAACCATTTATCATTTTCCTTCCACTTCACAATTATGAGCCATTTTGTGTCGGTCTATCACATAAAATCCCAATAAAATACATTTACGTTTTTGGTTGTAACATGACAAAATGTGGAACATTTCAAGGGGTATGAATACTTTTTCAAGGCACTGTATGTCTTCAATTTCAGTTACTCATTATGCAGTGTACCAAATAAACATGGCAGAACCAGAGCTTTTGCTTCCAGAAGCAAGTTGGCAATGGCAGCTCCCATAGCCACAGAAGGATGGAAAATAATCTTGCTCTGCTGATCCAATTAAGAATAAACATTTGTTTGTTTTTTTTTGTGTGTTTTTAATTGAGCTAAGCAATTTAATATATTAACAGACACGCGCTTGGCCTTCTCCTGCCATGTTGCAAGCCTGATCTCTGACCAGGCCCTGCTATCTATTTACAGGTGTTCTGTATAATAGCACAGCGCCTTAGCTCACTGAGCCATTGTGACCTGAGCATGTGGAGGGACTGAGCAAAGCATAAAAGTACAAATGTTTTTCAGTTCACTGGTGGCTTAAGTTAGCAATTTGTCAAAGTTCTGCCTGAATGAGACCGAGGACCAAGCTATTTGTTATGGCATCCATCAGGCTGTCATTTTGTATTCACCTTTATTTCCTGGACCCTTAATAACTGTCTAATAAAATAATCTGATACACACTCCACTGTAAAAACTTAAGCTGACTTTGTGCATGTAGGTTCCGTTTGTAGTAAGGGAATTTGCTTCTGTTTAGGAGCAACTGATTTTTCACTTATGAGACGCAAACCTAGACATCTTTACCAGCATTGCTCAGTTATTAGTACAGTACTTGATGGCCACAGTTAAGTTTTCAACATTTTTACCAAATGTGGTAAACACTAAATTTTATGCAGGGATTTCTTTTCTTTCCTGGTTAGAATAGGTGCAGGTACTCTTGAGTAAAATGGTGACTGTGCCAAATGGTGGGTGCGGCAAGGGTCTGAAAGGGCCATGGTTAAAGCCTAACTCCGAGCCTGCACTGCACGGGTCAACTGCTTGTTTTGTCCAGGGGTGAGGAGAAAGCTTATACCCACCCAATCCTGCATTCCACTTGAAAACGGCGCTCCCCCATAGACCAGCGGTGTCCTGTTCTTGATCTATGGAGCCTGCTCTGGGCTTGATGACATCAGACACAGACCACAACTCAAGAATGCTGGAGCACAGGGTGCCGGACTGGTCTTGTGCTGGGGGTATCAGAGGATTAGGCAAGTAAATCTCCTTTCTCTGCTTCCTTAGACAAAAAAGAGCAGTTAACCCGTGCACTGCCCCACTGCATGGGAAAACTTTTTTTGTTGTCTGGAGATGGGCTTTAAATAAAACCTGAGCCTGCTCACTGTATACAAGACATGTATGCCACAGTCCTTGTAGTCACAGGTACAACACTCAGCACAGTGATTTTTATAAAAAGAACCTCTTCAATCAAACATGCCTATCTTAACCGATTCACGACCGCCCACCGCACATTAACTGTGCTGCTCTGCACCAGATCACATGCCAAGTACGTGATCTAACGCTTCAGGGGCACGCGCACCACCGGCGATCCGCTCCTGCTGTGATCACACACAGCAGGAGCCTAGCAGCAGGTACCGCAGACTCGATGTCCGCTGGCACCCGCCGATTGTTTAGTACACAGGCAGACTGCCATTCTGTCAGTAGGAAAGACATTGATTCTGTCTTTCTGCTAAGCAGGAACACGGATTTATGCCTTCCCTTAGCACAAGCACCTGCCCCATAGTGAGTAAGCACTTGCTAGTAACACATGTAACCCTTTGATTGCCCCTGCAGTTAACCCTTTCCCAGCCAGTGTCATTAGTACAGTGACAGTGCATATTTTTTAGCACTGATCACTGTTATTAGTGTCACTGGTTTCCAAAAAGTGTCAGGTGTCCGGGTTGTCCGCTGCAATATCGCAGTCCTGCTATAAGTCGCTTATAGCTGCCATTAATAGTATATAATTATAAAAGTATCCCATAGTTTATAGACGCTATAACTTTTGCGCAAACCATTCAGTATTAACTTATTGGGATTTTTTTTACCAAAAATATGTAGCAGAATACATATTGGCCTAAACTGATGATGAAATTAGATTTTTTTTAATTTTTTTTTTTTTTTTTATTGGATATGTTTTATAGCAGAAAGTAAACAAAATTGTCTCTCTTTTTTTGTTTATAGCACAACAAACTTCTCTACGATATCCAAAAAGCTTAAAAATAGTTTTTTTGGCTGAAGTTCCACTTAAAAAATGTACCTGTTCCGACTTACAAACAAATTCAGCTTAAGAACAAACCTACAGACCCTATCTTGTTTGAAACCTGGGGACTGCCTGTACAGAGTTCTTTCCCCCACCCCCATATATCCCCTGATATCGGATGATGTAAGGAGGGTTCTGCATCCCAGGTGCTTGGAGAGCCCTGCTGCTACTTGTAAACACAGAAGCTGGCAAAGGAAGTTTACTACTTTCTTGTTCTGTGACTCTGACTGATGACCTCCTTTAATGCAGAGCATGGTAAAGAAACTAAGTAGCGGAAGCCAGTGAGTCGGTGAGCTGTCACAGCGGTACCCTGAGATCCGAACCAATGCTAGGAGGCGCTGATACAAAAAAAGGCCTGGTTTTACAGTATGAATGCACAGCAACCAATGCATATTGCAAGCAGTGTAGATTATTGCTAAAAAAATAAATAAAAAAAAACCAGAAATGAAAGGAAGGATACTCTACTCTTTATTTCAACATATGGGTAAAAATCAACTGCTGAAAAATGTCTCTCCCTACAGAGTCAAAGGCTAAAAGTAAACAATATACAGTTTCTTAGGTGTTCCCACAAAAAGGTGTATTAGATTTTGCATAAAAATCTAATTTTGTGAAGATAAATATAATATCAGACCCCTATATCTTCCAGCTTGGTGATTGCTGTCACTAAGTGGGTCCATCTTTATCAACCAGCCGGTTAACAGTTTTTGTTGCTTATGAGCACTGAAGAAAAAGCCTCTTCATTAGGACCCGGGCAGATTTTTTGCCTCTCTAATATTTTTGTCAATATAGCTACTTTCTTATAGCTTTGAGCCTACATTCACACTAAATGCGGGTTAGAAATCGTGCTAGTTCAGCTGAGTTCAACCCCGCATTTCAGTCCAACTTCTGGAGTGATTTCCGAGACATCTGTGCAGGTCCCTGCACAGATGTCTGTTGAAATCGCCCCCAAAGGTAATGCAGGAACCACTTTTGGGAATCGGTGCAGCGCCGCACTGATTTGGATGGTGCCAATAGGAATAAGCTCCGATTTTGCATGCTGTTTGACTTTTCAAATCACATGTCAAATTGGCCCAATGTGAACGAGGGCTTAGTGACAGAGCAGTTTACATTTTAAATATACACACTTTAAATAATATAACCTGCACAATTTGTGCTTGCCCTGCATTAACACTGTCAGAGGTTGGGGCCATGACATTTCTCTGCCTGCCTCTGCCATTGACAACCATCACATGCTGAGAAGGAGGAGTGATCTGCTCTGTTTTCAGTTTAGAAAAGTTTGCTGATTCTTTCTAGGAAATTCAATCTTGGCGCACAAATTCAAGATGCAACAAATTTTTTGCGCATGTGTCAACTTAATTTTAGGGTGTGATACATACAGTGCCTTGAAAAAGTAATCATACCCCTTGACATTTTCCCACAAACGTAAATGTATTTTATTGGGATTTTATGTGATAGACCAATACAAAGTGGCACATAATTGTGAAGTGGAAGGAAAATGATAAATGGTTTTCCAAATTTTTTAAAAATATGTGAAAAATGTGGCGTGCATTTATATTCAGTCCCCCGGAGTCATTACTTTGTAGAACCGCCTTTCTTTGCAATTACAGCTGCAAGTCTTTTTGGGGATGTCTCTACCAGCTTTGCACATCTAGAGAGTGAAATGTTTGCTCGTTCTTCTTTACAAAATAAGTCAAACTCTGTCAGATTGGATGGAGAGCGTCTGTGAACAGCAATTTTCAAGTCTTGCCATAGATTCTCAATTGGATTTAAGTCTGGACTGTGACTGGGCCATTCTAACACATGAATATGCTTTGATCTAAACCATTCCATTGTAGCTCTGGCTGTATGTTTAGGGTCGTTGTCCTGTTTGAAGATGAACCTCCACCCCAGTCTCAAGTTTTTTTGCAGACTCTAACAGGTTTTCTTCTAACATTGCCCTGTATTTGGCTGCATTCATCTTCTCATCAACTCTGACCAGTTTCCCTGTCCCTGCTGAAGAAAGCATCCCCACAGCATGATACTGCCACCACCAAGCTTCAGAGTAGGCATGGTGTGCTCAAGGTGATGTGCAGTGTTAGTTTTCCGCCACACATAGCGTTTTGCTTTTAGGCCAAAAAGTTCAATGTTGGGCTCATCTGACCAAAGCACCTTCTTCCACATGTTTGCTGTGTCCTTCACATGGCTTCTTGTAAACTGCAAATGGGACTTCTTATGGATTTCTTTCAACAATGGTTTTCTTCTTGCCACTCTTCCATAAAGGCCAGATTTGTGGAGTGCATGACTGATAGTTATCCTGTGGACAGATTCTCCCACCTGAGCTATGAATCTCTGCTGCTCCTCCAGAGTTACCATGGGCCTCTCAGCTGCTTTTCTGATGAATGCTCTCCTTACCGGGCCTGCCAGTTTAGGTGGACAGCCATGTCTTGGTAGGTTTGCATTTGTGCCATACTGTCACTTACCTGGTGGAGGAGTCTGCTGTGCAGGGAACAACCTCTCTTACTATCCTGACTCACGGACCCCTGGAAGTGGGAACAGGGAGCCCGGGAGTACAGGGTGGCACTAGGGCTTAGCAGAGTGGCTGATGCAGGAGTCTTGCTGCAGCTGGGTTGAAGGTTAGCGTTAGCCACTGGTGGTCTTCGGCGGAGGAGCCGGGAGCCTGTGCAGTAGATGGAGGGATGATAAGAGGCAGGCCGGGTCGTCGAGGCGGACGGTGCAGGACCAAGGGGGCAGGCAAAGAGTAGTCGGGGTCACAAGCTGGGTTGTCAGGTATCGGGCAGCGAGGTACAGAGCAGCAGGCAGAGAGTAGTCGGGGTCACAAGCAGGGGTCGGTGCAGGCAGAAGGTGATAAGAATTAAAAAGCCTGGTCACAGGAAACAGGAAGTCAGATCAAACAGGTCACTCAGGAACACGGATACGCTGTAGACAGGACAGCACTTGCTACAGGAAGCAGGAAGTTTAAATAGAGCTGCTCATCCAGGAAATAGAGGAAACCACAATCAAATGCAATTAACCCTCAGCACAGTCTTTTTCTAACACATACTCTTTCCATTTTTGGATGATGGATTGAACAGTCTCTGTGAGATGTTCAAAGCTTGGGATTTTTTTTTATAGCCTAACCCTGCTTTAAACCTTTCCACAACTTTATCCCTGACCTGTCTGGTGTGTTCCTTGGCCTTCATGATGCTGTTTGTTCACTAAGGTTCTCTAACAAACCTTCACAGAACAGCTGTATTTATGCTGAGATTAAATTACACACAGGTGGACTCTATTTACTAATTAGGTGACTTCTGAAGGCAATTGGTTCCACTAGATTTTAGTTAGGGGTATCAGAGTAAAGGGGGCTGAATACAAATGCCCCCTATACTTTTCACATATTTACTTGTAAAAAATGTGGAAACCCGTTTTTTATTTGTGTTGGTCTATCACATAAAATCCCAATAAAACGCATTTACGTTTTTGGTTGTAACATGACAAAATGTGGAAAATCTCAAAGTGTATGAATACTTTTTCAAGGCAGTGTAGCTGATTTCCACCTTTGGTGAAGCAGGAAAAAGAGAAAGAAAGGTGCATAGCGTAACCTTCAGAAAGTTCACCCTGGGTGATACTGGGGGTTGCTTGCTCTCTGGGTTACAACAGTAGCGATTTACATTGAAAACATATTATTTAAATTGAGAGTACATGCTACAGTGGTTGAAAACAAATGTTGAGCCCTTAACAATAATTTTGCCTGGAGTTAGTACAAATTCTCACAAAAGTCCTTTTATTGATTCTTGATAAATTGCACCATGTGTTAGGTGGTCAGTTCACATTTAAGTAGCACATTGAGGATTTATGAAACTACAGCCTGAATATATGTTATATAATAATGTTGCACAGAACGCAGTGAGTGTGCTGTTCTTCTGAATATAAAAGTCCTCAGAATAAACCAATGCATATTTAGCTATGTTATATCATTAGGGCATGTCTCTGGACATAATGTAAAGGTCCTCTTGTCTCAGTGTCGTGTACTAACCTATAGTGCATGTTAGAGCTGCACGATTAATCATGAAAGATCACGATCTTGATTCAACCCCCCTCACAATCTTAAACTGGCATTTCCTCGATTCTAAGTAAACAGTGCAGAGCCCTTAAGAGCTTTCCAAAAAAAAAAAAGCCGGAGAATGTTTTTCAACATTCCTCAGCGCTGGGAGATAGAGAAGAGAAGAGATACATTGTATCATTTTGTTCTTTTAGAATAGATCATAGGGAAGAACTTCCATCTGTAGAATGATGTCAGTTCAACCACTCAAAGACCAAACCTTTTTCTGACACTTGTTGCTTACAAGTTATAATTAGTATTATCTGCTAAAAAATTACTTAGGACCCCCAAACGTTTTATATATATATTTTTAGCAGAGACCCCAGAGAATAAAATGACAGTTGTTGCAGTATTTCATGTCACACTGTATTTGCGCAGCGGTCTTTCAAATGCAATTGCTCTTCCGTTCACTGACAGACGCAGCCTTCTTATGACACATGGGGTTATGCTCATCCTACTAGGAGTAGACTAGGCAAAAATAAAACAAAAGCATAGGTTGGCCCCTCCCAGGGGGCCGTCCTCACCTTAGCATATAATCCCCCTGCTCTGCATAGCACATCAGTTTTAAATTGCCTAGTGCAAGGAGTAGACCTGGTTCCCTATGGGATCTGCAGTCTCCTGAAGATTTTTTCTGATGAAGACTGCTATCAAGAAGCTGGCTGGTGGTATAGGGTATATCTAGAATTCAAAAACTTTCCCCAGTCCGGCCGACACTATGCGAGCTACCCTTAGTGGGGGCCCGCCACATAGCGCCCGTTCCTTGCGGGCGCCCATTGGCTAAAACCCACTAGAGCCCAGTGGCTACCCGCTGCGCCCATCGGATTGGTGAGTGGACCCCTCTTCCGTCCTAGGGGCGAGGAGAGTGGGCACCTGGGCAGCTTCTGTGGTAGCCGGCCGGTGGGGGTCCGTTAGTGGGGACACACTGGGTGGTACCCCTTTGAAAATTATCTCCCCTTCCCCCCCTCCCCCCCACAGTACCGCACCTTGCACTGCCGCCATTCAGTGTGGATCACCGTTCGTTCGTCTGCCGTCCACACCATTTTGCTATAAGCTCTGCTTGTGTTAATGGCAGCATGCATTGTTTGGTAACCACATGTGGTTTTCAGCCTGTCCTCTGGCGACCCCAGTGGTCGTTTTTGGTATTACAGGAAGAGATATAAACGGAATTAGTACTTCTGGTTTCACTTGGACAACGTGGCTGACACTCTGTGGTGCAGGCTCTTGAAGTGCAGTGGATTTTTGGGCATTGCTCATTCCGGTCACAAGTGCTGAGGCATTTAAAACAGCAAGTATAGCTGGCTCTCCCTGGGTGCTGGTAGCAGTGGGTGCAATCCTCCTGGGTCTCCCTGGCTGATTGGTGGGGTAGAGGTGGTGGTCACACAGTGGGGAAGGCTGGGATGTCAGTGGCCGGCAAGGCTATGGCAGGTGTACCTGCGGATCAACAATCCACCCCGGGAACCTTGGTGTCCCTGGAACAGCTGATGGCGGTATTTGGGGAGTTCTTTCCCTGGGCGGGGGACCCGGTTACGGGGGGCCCCCAAAAAACGCCCACCCCCCTCTTTCCTCAGGGGAGGATTCGGATCCAGAAAGCACCTCAGTGGTCACACCCGTGGACCTATCAGAGGGTGAACTGCCCTCAGAAGGTGAAGGTGATCAGGTAGGTGGCTCCTTTTTTGCATGATAAAGCGGTAGTGGCCGCTCTGATCACTGATATCCGCAACTCCATGTGGCTTGACCAAGCAGGGGAGTCGCATGAGTCCACATATATTTGTGGATCACTTAAACCCCCTAGGTCCCCTAGGGCTTACCCTTATGATCAGGTTGTTTGAACAGGCGGTGTTCAAGGAATGGCTGCGGCCACCAAATTCCTTTGCTTTTCCTAAAAGCTTTGCTGTTTGCTACCCCTTTGAGGATAGCTTTACTAAGAGATGGGCTTCCCCAACGGTGGACCCCCCAGTGGCCCGTCTGAATAAGGCAACGACCATTCCCTTGGAGGGGTCTCCATCTTTTAAGGAGGCGGCCGATCGCCGCACTGGAGGCAGTGTCTAAGGCACTGTTCTTGTTGGCTGGGTCAGCCATGCGGCCAGCTCTAGCGGCTGCGATGGCGGCACAATCTCTTCACGAGCACGCTGCCACACTGCACACTGGTTTAACTTGTGAATGTGCACAGGCTGAGGTGCAGCGGGCACAACATTTGGAAGAGGGTCTCCGCTACATATGCCATGCTGCTTTGGACCTTCTTCCCATATTGTCAAAAATGTCTGTTTTTGCAACCGTTATCAGGCGGGTGCTGTGGCTCCGCTCTTGGTCGGGCGACCAGGCTTCAAAGAAAGATGCAGATCTTCCCTTTCAGGGAGGGCGTCTGTTTGGACCACAGTTGGATGAAATCATTAAGGATTTCACAGGAGGGAAGAGTACTTTCCTTCCAGAGCCAAAGCGGAGGGATTTTTGCCTTAGGCAGGGCCCTGTTTCTTCAGGTCAGAAGCTTTTTTGGGCACCCGGCTCAGCGGGTAAGGGCTTCAAGTCCAGTAAGGCTTCCGCCTGGCAGCATAAGTCCAGAAGAGCGAAGGATAAATCAACCTCCGCATGATGGGTTGCCCCCGCCCGACTCACGGGTGGGGGGCCAGTTGCTGGGGTTCGCAGACAGATGGACTGCCCGCATCACTGATCGGTGGGTACTGGAGGTGGTGTCCTCCGGTACAGGATAGAATTCATCTCTCTGCCCCCAGAAAGGTTCTTCCCTTCAAACTTGAGACTCCCTCAGGGGCGTCGGGAGGCGCTTCTAGGCACTGTTCGGGTGCTTGCCGAACAGGGGGTGATTGTACCGGTACCCATGGCGGAAAGATTTCACAGGTTTTTTACTCAAACCTCTTTGTGGTGCCCAAAAAGGGCGGTGTCAGGCCAGTACTGGACCCGAAGGCATTAAACCGCTTCGTAAAGACAAAGAGATTCAGGATGGAGTTCATCTGCTTGGTCGTGGCCGCCCTACACCAAGGGGAATTCATGGCGTCCCTGGATATCAGGGACACCTATCTCCATGTTCCAGTTTGTCACAGTCACCAGCGTTTTCTACGCTTCGCATTGGGGGACCTGCATTACCAGTTTGTGGCACTTCCCTTCGGGCTGGCCTCGTCTCCCTAAGTGTTCACCAAGGTGGTGGCCCTGATGCTGGCGCTGCTGAGACAGAGAGGTATTGCGGTAGTAGCATACCTCGATGATTTACTCCTGAGAGCAGAGTCTGCTGCGGCTCTGGAGGAGAACATGACAATCACGGTGTCCACGTTAAAAGAGTTCGGTTGGCTGATCAACCTGCAGAAATCATCGTTGACTCCATCCTGCCGGCTGGAATACCTGGGTCTGATTCTGGACACGGTGCAGGCAAGGGTGTTTTTACCACCAAACAAGCTCCTGACACTTCAGGCAACAGTTCGAACCCTGTTATCACGCCAGTGGTCCTCCTTACGGTTCTGTATGCGAATGTTGGGGCTCATGGTGTCGACTTTCGAAGCGATACCTTACGCCCAGAGTCACACTCGGCTCTTGCAGAAGGCGATTTTGTCGCAATGGGACAAATCCCCCCTATGCCTAGACAGTCTGATCAGGTTGGATCATCAGTCCCGAGGATCCTTGATTTGGTGGATTCGGGCTCCGGCCCTAAAGTTGGGAAAATGTTTTCTCCGCCTCAATTGGTCGATAGTAACGACGGATGGCAGCCTATTGGGCTGGGGAGGGGTCCTGGGTCAGTTCTCTGCCCAGGATTGTTGGTCAGTGCAGGAAGCTTGTCTTCCAATAAATGTACTGGAACTGAGAGCAATCAGACTTTGTCTGTCTCGTTGGTCAGAAAGGCTGCGAGGCCTCCCTGTCCGGGTCCAGTCGGACAATAACACGGCAGCAGCCGCGGAGGCGGCTCTGATCTTTCGGTGGGCAGAACTTCACATGCCAGCTCTCTCTGCAATCTACATCCCAGGCGTGGAAAACTGGCAGGCGGACTTTCTCAGCCACCGGATTCTGGATCAGGGGGAATGGTCCCTACATCCAGAAGTGTTCCGCCAGATTTGTCTCAAGTGCGGCACGCCAGAGGTGGACCTCATGACCTCCAGGTTCAATCACAAGGTACAGACCTTTGTGTGCAGAACAAAAGATCCGTTGGCGGTCCCCTCGGACGCACTGGTAGCGCCCTGGGGTCGGTATCGGCTTCTGTACATCTTTCCTCCTCTAAAGCTTCTACCGTGGGTTCTGCGCAGGATAGAAGCAGAGGGAATCCCGACAATCCTGGTAGCTCCGGATTGGCCTCGTCGTCCTTGGTACGCCGACGTAGTATGGATGGTGACAGATGTTCCGTGGCGTCTTCCACTTCGCAAAGACCTACTGTCTCAGGGGCCCATCTTGCACCTTGCTTTACCCTCGCTGGCTTTGACGGCTTGGCTATTGAGTCCCAGGTGTTGAGGGATAGGGGTGTCTCAGACTCTGTGATCCCTACTATGATTGAAGCACGTAAAGGTACCTCACGTAAGATGTATCATAGGACCTGGAAGACCTGTATTACCTGGTGCGAGGCAGGGGGTTGGAACCCCCGCTCTTATATAGTGTCCAGAGTACTGACTTTTTTGCAGCAAGGACTGGACAAGAACCTGGCGTTAAGTACGCTTAAGGGTCAGATTTCGGCCCTGGCGGTTCTTTTTCAACAGCCCTTGGCGTCTCATTCATTGATCCGTACATTTGTACAGGAGGTACGTCATGTGGCTCCTCGGATACGGTCGCCTCTGGCACTGTGGGATTTGAATCCGGTGCTTTCTGTGCTGCAGAAACCACCATATGAAAAGATTAGGGACATTCCCTTGTGACTGTTGTCGCAGAAAGTGGCTTTTCTGGTTGCTGTCACATCTGCTAGGCGGGTTTCTGAGTTAGCAGCGTTATCCTGCAAGTCACCTTACTTGGTCCTTCACAAGGGCAAGGCGGTTTTGCGACCTTCCCCTTCGTTTCTTCCGAAGGTGGTTTCTTCTTTTCATTTAAATGAGGATATTGTTCTTCTCTCATTGTGCCCGCACCCATTGCATCCCAAAGAAGTTGAACTGCATTCTTTAGATGTGGTGAGGGCTTTGCGGGTGTATTTGTTTTTTACAGCTCCTTTTCGGAAGTCAGATTATTTATTTGTGCTGATTGAATGGTCGCACAAAGGCATGGCAGCCTCATCAGCTACCATTTCTCGTTGGATAAGGAAGACCATGACTCATGCATATGAGATTTGGGGCAAGGTTCCCCCGTTTCCAGTCATGGCTCATTCCACCAGGGCAGTTAGTACTTCCTGGGCGTTTAGACACCAGGCCTCGGTGTCTCAGGTGTGCAAAGCGGCTACTTGGGCCTCAGTGCACACGTTTACTAAGTTTTACAAAATTGATGTTTCAGCATCTTCGGATGCTGCTTTTGGCTGCAAAGTATTACAAGCGGCAGTGTAGGCGCGATTAGCGCCGCCTGAGAGAGCTTTTTCTGTTGGGTACAGTTGTAATAGTTTGCCCGACCCTCTTGATTGGCACAGCTTTGGGACGTCCCCATATGTCATAAGAAGGCTGCGTCTGTCAGTGAACGGAAGAGTAAAAGGGATTTTATTATAACTTACCGTAAAATCCTTTCCTCTGAGTTCAATGACAGACGCAGCACCCACCCCACTGTGTTGAGTTTGTACGGCTTGTTACGAACTGATGTGCTATGCAGAGCAGGGGGATTATATGCTAAGGTGAGGACGGCCCCCTGAGAGGGGCCAACCTATGCTTTTGTTTTATTTTTGCCTAGTCTACTCCTAGTAATATGAGCATAACCCCACGTGTCATAAGAAGGCTGCGTCTGTCAGTGAACTCAGAGAAAAGGATTTTACGGTAAGTTATAATAAAATCCCTTTTTTTTGAGAAAAAATACATTTCAATGAATTAAAAAGAAAAACAAAACTGTAAAGTTAGCTCAATTTTTTTGTATAATGTGAAAGATGATGTTACGCCATGAGAACCGGGATCTTTATTCTAAGCAAAAAAATTGTGATTCTCATTTTAGCCAGAATCGTGCAGCTTTAGTGGATGTATTCTGTGTCTCTCCCTGTTTTTCTTGCATTGCCTGTCAGTAAATAGCCATTATCATCTTCCATTGTCTGGACAAAGTTGGGTTTACAGGTTGCTTTGAAACCTTGAGTGTATCCACAATGGCACGGCTATAGGTTGTGTGCATAACTCAGAAAACCCTGGCCTTTATTGGAGCAGATTGCCACTGAGACATATACGTTTTCAAAGTCACGGGAGCAAGCCTGGAAAATGAGGCTCTTCTCTATAAAACATTAAGCCATAAATCATTGTGAAATTCCCACCCCAATAAATCTTCCACAATGAAAACCTTTTGATACTCATTCGTTATTAATGACAAGGAGAACTTAATTCTGTTGGCAAACAGTGGTGTTCCAATTTTATACATAGCATTTAACAGTCTAATGAGAGATGAATTTATACGTGCTGGCTTCAGGTTTACTCTTGTCGGAAAGTTTAAAGCCGAGGGTTCCTTACTCCGTGTATATATATCTTGTTTTCCTGATGAATATTAATGCCTAACGAACAATCTGACACTGTCGGTTTGTCATTGTTAAAAGGAGAGCTGTAGTTGCAGAGGTGGAGTTTGCCATTTTCTAATCCAAACTTCTTTAATGAAGGCATTTGCATAAAGATAATGCTCTGTTTTTTAAGTGATGAGTCCTTCCTATTTATGCTTTCAGTTATTTGTAACAACAGTAAAAAAAAATTAAAAAATCAAATCGTATTCCACCTTTAACATTTCATTATAACTAAACATAATACATATGTATTATAACGAAACATAATACAAAACAGTTTCTTAATTGAAGATTTCTTCTTGTTTTTCTATTTACAATAATGGCTGTTGTCAGGGGTAACACCACCTACAGATTTGGTATTAAAGTGTTACTAAACCCACAACAGTAAAATCTGTCTGTATATGCAGAATAGCATGCTTGTTTACTCACTGTGAAATTTAAGGGGTTAATCCTCTGCATTGTGTAAAAAGGCTCTTTGATCCTATATGGACAGATCCTCCCCTTCTGCAGGGTCACTCTGGGCAAGGCCAGATAATACACAGTCAGAGTAGCTCCCCCCTGCACATGCTCAGTTTGGTCTCTATTGCTGGAGAGAACATTTCCTTGTTAAGCTGAGCTTTTCAGGTCACATGATATGACATCAAACATGTGGGCATGTATAAAAATCCTAAATAACAGACCAGTCCCTCCCTCCTCCATGCCCAGTAACTAAAAAAGAACACAGTGGGTGGGATGTTACATCTTGATTGATGGACAATTTGCCTCCCGTAAAAGCACATGGACACAGACTGTAGTGGAAATCTCCTCCTACCTGAACACTCAGTACTTGGGCAGAACCTGCAGTTTATCATGTGACTGTGGTATGCAGATCAGCAAAAAAGGTATATAGTGGCAGTATTTTAATGTAAAAAGATGTATAAGCTGTGGGCACTGCTGGAGGTGGTGGAGGAACTATTTTCATATTACTGGGTTTAGTAACACTTTAATGGCAGCTATAACTGCCTACTAGTGAGTTGATTTTGTGGTCCTTAAAGGGAATGTATAATGGCTCAGTAGATCTTTTCTTCATTATGGCAACAATAAAGAAGAAAATAGCTCCCAATGGGGTGCCCATGAGAGTAGGGGACACCTCCTTTCCGTCGTCCCATCCCTTCCCTTGCCAAGTGCCACCCAGGCAGTTATATACCCAAGCTATTTCTCTTACATGCTCCCGTTCTTCAACTGTAAGCTCTGAGTTACATGATAGCAGTCTTGTTCCGCTGTACACAAACCCTGTTTCTGTCTTTGTGTTAATGCTCATGTATTGTATGGGACTCCTTGTATACTTGTCCTCCTTTTGAAAATCAATAAAACTTTGTGAAATTAAAGAAGAAAATATCTATAGAGGGATATATATAATCTGTATTATGTAGTAAAAATATATTCTTTTTTTTCAGTCAAATAGCTATGATGTATTGCGTGAATATTTTGTGTCTTTTTATCCAATGAGCAGGGGGAACTTTAGACCAGGCCTCGACAAACCCAGGCCATGGCGACCAGAAATTGCGTCCTGGCGAGTGACAGCCGTTCCTTCTCTCACTATGTTAAAAAAGCGTGTCAGATTCAGCGAGAGCCGAGAGCCGTTCTCTGCTTCATCTAACAGCTGTTAACCGGTTCCCGACCGCGCGCCGTGTTTTTACGGCGGCAGTCGGGGAGCCCTGCGCGAATCGCCGTAAATAAGCGGCGATCTGCAATCAGCCACCAGGGGGCGCACGCGCGCACCCACAGCACTCCTGGGGAGTGTGCCCGCGGCTTGGGCGGACCCGTTGTCCGCCGGCGAGCCGCGATGAGCGGCTACAGGGAAAGAACGGGGAACCGCCGATGTAAACATGTCGGTTCCCCGCTCTGTCAGTGGGGTATGAGAGATCTACTGATCCCTGTCACTGGGATCAGTTAGATCTCTCATGCCCATGTTAGCCCAACCCCCCCCACAGTAAGAACACACCCAGGGAACACAGTTAACCCCTAGCTCTCCCCCCCAGGTTAACCCCTTCACTGCCAATGACATTTATACAGTAATCAGTGGACATTTAAATTTCTGATCGCTGAATAAATGTCATTGGTCCCAAAAAAGTGTCAAAAATGTCCGACATGTCCGCCCCAATATCGCATTACCGCTTAAAATCGCAGATCGCCGCCATTACTAGTAAAAAAATAAAAATCCCAGAAATTAATTCTCACCTTTTGCGCAAACCAATAAATAAACGCTGATTGCAATTTTTTTTTATCGCAAATATGAGGAATTATATAAATCGGCCAAAAGGGTGAAAAAAATGTTTTTTTTATATTTTTTTTTTTTGGATTTGAATTTTAGCAAAAAGTAAGAAATTTGTGTTTTTTTGCAAAATGGTCGCTCTTCTTTTGTTTATAGCGGCGATAAGAAATGACGCAGAGGCGATCAAATACCACCAAAAGAAAGCTCTATTTGTGGGAAAAAAAGGACGCAAATTTTGTTTGAGTGCAACGTTGCACGACTGCGCAATTGTCAGTTAACCTCTCCAGATCCGCGCTATAGACAAAAGACGTCTACAGCGCGGATCTGAAAATCCGGGTGGACGTCCATGGACGTCCGCCCCTTCACACGCCCCCTGCGCGCTCTGGGCGGCGGCGCGCGCGGCCGCCGCACGCTGCGTGGGCCTGCCCACGGGTCGGGCGGACTCGATGTCCGCTCCTGACCCGCGATCGCCTTACAGAGCTGTAGAACGGGGAACCGCCGATGTAAACACGGCGGTTCCCCGTTCTGTGACAGGGGACAGGACAGATCTACTGATCCCTGTCACTGGGATCAGTTAGATCTGTTATGTCCCGGCCAGCCCCGCCCCCCCACAGTTAGAACACACCCAGGGAACATTGTTAACCCCTTCACTGCCCCCTGCTGGTTAACCCCTTCACTGCCAATTACATTTATACAGTAATCAGTGGACATTTAAATTTCTGATCGCTGAATAAATGTCATTGGTCCCAAAAAAGTGTCAAAAATGACCGACATGTCCGCCTCAATATCGCAGTACCGCTAAAAATCGCAGATCGCCGCCATTACTAGTAAAAAAAATAATAATAATAAAAACGCCATAAATCAATTCCCATAGTTTGTAGACGCGATAACTTTTGCGCAAACAAATCAATAAACGCCGATTGCGATTTTTTTTACCAAAAATATGTAGAAGAATATAAATCGGCCAAACCCAATGAATAATTTTTTTATTTTTTTTTATTTTGGGACATTTATTAGAGCAAAAAGTAAAAAATATTGTTCTTTTTTGAAAATTGTCGCTCTTGGTTTTGTTTATAGCGCAAAAAATAAAAAACGCAGGGGTGATCAAGTACCACCAAAAGAAAGCTCTATTTGTGGGGAAAAAAGGACATCAATTTTATTTGGGTGCAACGCCACACGACCGCGCAATTGTCATTCAAAATGCGACAGCGCTGAAACCTGAAAATTGGTCTGGGCAGGAGGGGGGTTTAAGTGCCCAGTAAGGAAGTGGTTAAAGCAACGCAGCGCCGAATCGCAAAAAGTGCTCTGGTCCTAAAGCTGCAAAACCTTCCGGTTGGTAAGTGGTTAAACTTGGCAGGTTGCCCTGAATATTTGTTGATAGTTAGAAAGAATAAACACAACAATGTATCTTATTGTTCTTTCAAAGCAATTATCTCCGGGCTATCAGGAAAGTTTAACCATTTAAAGACTAAACCTTTTCTCACATTAGTGGCTTAAAATTAAATATCCTGTGTTTTCTGCTAAAAATTACTTGGAACCCCCAAACATTATATATTATTTTTTAGCAGAGACCCTAGATAATAAAATGGCGGTTGCTGCAATATTTTATGTCACATGGTATTTGCGCAGCGGTCTTTCAAGCGCAATTTTTTGGAAAAAAATACACTTTAATGAATAAAAAAAAACCTAAACAGTAAAGTTAGCCCATTTTTTCTTTTTTTTGTATAATGTGAAAGATGATGTTACACAGCGAGAATCGTGACCTTTATTCTAAGCAACAAAATTGTGATTAAGCCCTGTGTACCATCAACAATTACCACTCGTAATTGCACATTATGTGCAGCTGGGCTCCAGTATTTCATGGTTGCAAAGAGGCAGCAGAAGATCAGCAGCACTGGAATACTTTTCACCTTTTTTTTGTATTTTATTTACAATGTCACTAAGGCTTTGTTTAGATGTGCAAGTTGGGTGGTAAAAATGTGCAGTAGAGACATGTTTTTGCCACCCACCATTGGCCTCCCTTAAGCTCCATTAGGCAGCAGGTGAGGGTGTTTTACATGCCGCAGTCACGATGCATTCGGCATAATAAGGAGTTTCCCCCATAACAGATTTTTTAGTGTCACTCTTTCTGGCCAGCCTATGACCCTTATGTAACGGTGGAGTTATTGACTGGCTGCTCTGCTGTGAGTAAGTTAGGGTTAAGGGCGCAAATTACTTGTCTTACCCCAGGCGCTGACAACCCAACACTACGCTATAAAAAACTGGCTCCTAACTTTTTTAGCTGGCTCCTAGATTAATGGCAAATTTGTCAAGCCCTGCTTTAGACGCCTATTTAAATGTCTTCCAGTTCCTCTTTACCCCTTTACAAAAAAGCCTGTTGATTATCGAGCTCAGTAAATCAAACTGAAATTTTTAACACCTGAGAGAGAGCAAAGCATCCCCCTCACTTGCTTACAAAGCAATGACCCACCCAACTCTTTCCCAAGTCGAATTTAAAAAAAATATATGTGTGTATGTAAATGGATATAAAATAGTGTAAAAATAATAACATTTTAAAAAGAAGTATGGGGATTTTGCAGATTTATACTTACCTAGGTTGATGCAGCATCAGTCTGATGCTGCATCTGTCCCCCGCTGGCTCTAACACTGAGAACCAAGCGATCTAACACTGAAGATCACTTGGTTCTCATAGCTTCTTGAGCAGAGAGCTGCTGATTGTAAGTCACCGCTCTCTGCTCTGCGCCCTCCTCGCTGGGCTATGGAGGGGGGGCGGGAGCGGCCGGCTCAGGCTCTCGGCGGCTCACTGAGTGGCTGAGCCGGGTGCCGGTCCAGGCATGTGGATGGATCCCGACTCGAACATGTTATGATCTTGCCCAAGCCTGGACCAGCTCTGTGACATCAGCAAACAGCGAACTTCAGCCTGCTGTCTGCTGAAAATGGGTCACAGGAGCACAAAAGGAACTCCACTTGAGAGCATTATATAGCTATTAAAGACAATGGGTTGATTCACTAAAGGCAAATAAAATAAACTGTGCCCTTTACAAGTGCAGTTGCACTCATTTTCCACAAAGCTTCGTCAATGAAGTGAAGCTCTGCTGATTTTCATCATCCAGTCATGTGCCATCAGAAATGCTGTTTTTTCCCTTGTACCTGACTGAGTATTCTTTACAAAGTGAAGCTTTGCCACAATCATTAAGGGGGTTGTAAAAGTTAAATAAAAAAAAACAAAACATGTTTATACGTACCTATTCTGTGCAATGGAATCGCACAGAGTGGGCAGGAACCTCCTCTTTTCGGGTCCCCGCTAGTGCTCCTGGCCACTCCTCTCTGGCCAGTGCCCCCATGGGAAGCGGCTTCCCATGGGGGCACTCCATTGACACAGACTGCAGGGTTTGTCCCCACCCCCACGCTTCCTCGTCACTGGCTTTGATTGACAGTACTGGGAGCCAATGACTCCAGGTGCCCCAGCAAAGCCAGCGATACCTGGAAGTGAGGGGAGAAGAGATCTGCAGGCGTGCACGGTGCTGGGTAGAATGGGGTCTCAGGTCTGAGGGGGCGATGCTGACACCTCAACATTTTTTTACGTTAATGCAAGGAGTGCATTAAGGTAAAAAAAGTTTAGACTTTACAACCCCTTTAAACTCTGGGGAAAATGAGTGCAACTGCACTTGAAAAGAGCAGTCTACTTGCTTTTAGTAAATAATCTCCAATAACAAACTCCCTATTTAGGGAAAAATTGCTCATTTACTGATTTTTTTTTTTTTTTTTTATTCCACATGTTTTTCATGTTTAAATATCTTGTGTTACCGAAATAAACTGTCTTACTGCTATTTGCTTACATTTGTGACTGAAACCACCATAACTTCTCACTATGCCAATGTTTGTGTAGAAGGATGTTGCATGTTTTTGTATCCTTGCAATTTCAAAATAAATGAAATATATATAAAAAAAAACTCTTTATTTTACACAATTTAACTGCATGAAAACATTGTTTATAGCCTGTCGGAACCATTGGACACTATAAGAATGCGTGTTTTGATGAAGGCGCACTTGTTATACACCCATGCACATGCATTTCTTCTGTGACCAGGAACACTGCATATAGCGTTTGGGCAACAGCAGACAGCAGCGGCTTATTGACTTTCATTGCATCCTCTGGCAGCCCCACAATGTACTGTGGACAGGCGGCTCAAACGAGCAAAGTGACGTACCTGTACATCGCTGCCTACCTCAGGGTTTAGGGCGCCGGCACTCACTGTAATTGTACACAACGGGAGCCTGTCAGCAAGTCCCAGGCCAATGATTCATGGCCATGACCTGCTGATTGGCTGTATTCAATCACAGCCCAGAGCTCTGTGTTGACAATCAACACAGAGCTCTGCACAGAGGGAACAATCTCTTTGTTTCTCATCGCTGCAAAGCAGGGTTGGCATCTCCTGTGTCTAAACAGCGCGTGATTGCGTGGCACCCAGTGGCTATTGCACAAAATTACGTTCAGGTATGCAATTTTGTGCAATAGAGCTGACCTGCCGCAGTAGTTTAAAGTAGCGCAGTGCTAAATAGCAAAAAATGGCCTGGTCATAAATGGGGTAAAACCTTCCGGAGCTGAGGTTGTTAACGTAACACAGATGCTGGAATTGCACCTGTATCTATGTGAAGATAATCTGAATGGACATGCTGCACCAAGACACATAGTAAGACATTTTGTAATGCTTCAGTCTCACATTAACAGATTTACACATTAAAGGGGCAGAGGGGACGTGTGTAATGGTGAGCAAAGAAAGCAGAGATCCTTTGCAAAGTGCTTTAGCCTCATAGTAAGTTGTTTTTGAAGCCATCAAAGGCATTCTAGAATAAAGAAGCAAAGCTGGAAGGTTCCTTTAAGTAGTTCTGCTGTTTAACCATGGGGGAGGCCGTTTACATATTTTCTTGTAAATATGTTCTTTTAGTAATGGAAAAGCAAAGCTGAGGAAAAAAAAAAAACTAACCCAGGTGTCATTGTGAACATTTGTTTTAGCTTAAGAAAAAAGCATACACAGTAAATTTAAGATGAATATAAAAGTTAAGTTGCTGAGTAGAGAAGCTGACTTTAGGCAGCTAAGAAAAAAATGTTCAATATTATGAACCCTGCGCTTTGTGAACATTTCTTTCTAATGCACAATAAGTGACTAATAAAACCAGCAGAAAGAAGCGTAAGCAATTTTTACTTTTTACATTTCAGAATAAGAAATAACTTGTAGGCTCATAACAGCAAAACATTCCACAAAGCTGTAAAAACAAAATAAATAAATCTAGCTTGCTTTGTATGTTTGGGGGGATCTGTAGATATCTATGCTCAACCAAAACATAGATGTGCCACTTATAATGTGAACCTGTGGCCATACTCTGGACATTCAAGTGTTTATGTAATATTAAGCATAAATGAGCTTTAAAACAATCACTTATTGACCTCTATAGCTGCAGGCACTGTGGCACAATTCATCCTCAATATTTTCAAAGCATCAGCACCGTGATTGTTCCAAGTCACTCTCTCAGCTATTCACTCCACCCTGCCACCTATCTACAGCATACCTGTTCTGTATTTACATTAGAAAGCTGAACGACTGCCGAGTCACTGCTGGTAAGGGGAAGAATAAGAAGCTGAGCTGTTTAGGGAAGAACTTCACAGATTGTGCTGTGAAGTTTGAGAGTTAATTTCTATAGAATGTCTCCTCAGTGAAATGAATGGAAGTCTTCTGAAAGTTAGAGAAAGTCGCACTTTTATCAGTTGTCACTGAAGGAGGTTTTCCATTGAAAGCTTTCCCTTTGCTTCTTACCCAGTGCCAACAGTAAAATGACAGGTTCTCCATTACTTTGTCTTGGTAGCAATAGTCACTATGAAATATTGAGAGGGTACTCTCCCTAGTGGGATCAAAGGCCACAATCAAAACCTGACAATAGTTAAACCCGTTCACGCTTTATCCAAAACTTAAAACAAGTTTTGCCTTTAGATTTAAGTTCCCGCTAATGATAAGCTTTGAGTAGTAAACATTTTATTTATATGGGGCACTAAGAACTGTATGCCCTTGGAAATTTGTCACCAGAAAGATATTACAAAAGTGCCCTGGGGATGCAAAACGTACTTTTGTCCTTGAAAGTGGTATGTCTTTCCACATTTCCATCGCAGACTGCAATCTTTTCACCAACTGACCAATGGCACAGACTGGTGCATGGTTAGTGAGCGGTTTGGTTTGACTGTTTGAGTCCAGTAGCTTTAAGAGAGTTCCAACATGCAGCAGAATTGCCAATTTATAACTGGCTGGCTTGTGGCAACCTTAGGCAATGGTTAACCACTTCAGCCTCGGAAGGATTTCCACCTTTAGGACCAGAGCACTTTTTGCGATTTTGCATTGCGTCGCTTTAACTGACATTTGCACGGTCATGCAACGTTGTACCCAAATTAAATTTGCGTCCTTTTTTCCCACAAATAGAGCTTTCTTTTGGTGGGATTTGATCACCTCTGCATCATTTCTGATGACCGCTAGTAACAAAAAAGAGCGACAATTTTGCATAAAAACCAATGCAGACTGATGTCTGATGAAGAAAATCGCATGGGAGTACGTGCAAATATACATATCCTATCCTCAATTCACTCTGAGGCTACCACGGTGACAACACCCAGTGGGGTAGAGAAGGATGGCTCTGTACTAGATAGAGCTGACCACCAAATGATAGGCTGGTTACATAATCCTCTGGAGAAGTATGGTTTCTCCACTACCCTTGTTGCGGTTCTCCCCGTGCAATCAGGATTGTGGACTGGGATCTTCCTCACGCCACCACATATGATGTGTGAAAAAAAACCTTTTGGCCAATCCCAGACGACGTACTCTTGGTACGAAATGCGTAGGTGGGGCCTACAAACGGCAGCGTCATCACGTCTTACTGTGGATGCTTTGTATGCATACAAGCCGGGAAGGGAGAGACTGTTGAGACTAGGACACCACACATAGCCTGCCTTACCGTATGGATGTTCTCTCAAGGCGTACATTTCACTGCGATGCTGTAAGTGCAATTTATAATCACTTGCCGACCGCTTGACACAGCAGGATGGCGGCAAAGTGGCTCATTATCGCAAACCCTTGTCACCTGATGGCGGCTCCCATAACTAGCATTGTGAGCGCGCCGCCCACTGTGTTCCCAGGGGGGGCCAGGGAGCGGGTAGGGTGCACTCAAACTCTGCTGGCTACCCGCAGTGAAAGAACGGACATCCATGTAAGTAAACATGGATCTCCGCTCTGACAGAGGGGGGAGGGCTGTGATCACAGGCTTCCTGTATATGGAAGCCGTGATCACTCCCCTCCCCCTGACAGCCCAGCCCCCATACAGTTAGAACACACTGAGGGAACACAGTTAACCCTTAGAGCGCCCCTCCATGTTAACCCCTTCACTGCCAATGGCATTTACACAGTAATCAGTGCATTTTTATAGCACTGATCGCTGTATAAATGCCAATGGTCCCAAAAAAGTGTTAAAATGGTCCAACATGTCCGCTGCAATATCGCAGTACCGATAAAAATCGCAGATCGCCGCCATTACTAGTAGAAAAAAAGAAAAAAAAAACAGAAACGAATTCTCATCATTCGTAAACGCGGCAACTTTTGCGCAAACCAATCCATAAACGCCAGTTGCGATTTTTTTTTTTTTTTACCAAAAATATGAGGAAGAATATAAATCGGCCGAAACGGATGGAAAAACATGTTTTTTTTATATTTTTTTTTTATTTGTATTTTAGCAAAAAGTAAGAAAAATTGTGTTTTTTGCAAAATTGTCGCTTTTTTTTGTTTATAGCGGTGATCAGAAATGATGCAGAGGTGATCAAATACCACCAAAAGAAAGCTCTATTTGTGGAAAAAAAAGGAAGCAAATTTAGTTTGGGTACAACGTCGCACGACCGCACAATTGTCAGTTAAAGCGACGCAGTGCCGAATCGCAAAAAGTGCTCTGGTCCTAAAGTGTGAAATCCTTCCGGGGCTGAAGTGGTTAATGTAATAAATCCTATTTTATACAATATCACACTGTTCTTTTTTTTCACACATCATATGTGGTGACGTGAGGAAGATCCCAGTGCACTATCCTGATCGCACAGGAAGAACCGCTACAAGGGTACGGGAGAGACCATACTTCTCCAGAGGCTTATGTGACCAGCCTATCATTTGGTGGTCAACTCTATCTGGTACGGAGCCATCCTTCTCTACCTCACTGGGTGTTGTCATGGTGGTAGCCTCCAAATGAATTGAGGATAGGATATCTATATCTGCACATACTCCCATGCGATTTTCTTCATCTGACTTTCCTGCATGGGTTTTGGACTGTTCATCTTATCACTTTTTACTATTTTTGGACTGTGATTCATATGAATTTTGTTCTCCAATTCTGACTCTTATCAAATTTTATTTATTAGTGCTGCACTTTTTGTATGTTATTGCTTGTAAAGTCCGTATCTTGACTTTTTGTGCTAGCTGCTTATTAATTTTTATTGCCTGAGCGTGGGGTATACCCTGTTTTATGTTTAGTTGGATATGCCTGTTTCAGAAGGAGGCCCTTCCTCCTTTGTTTATGCTGTGTCTCTACATTAAGTTCTCTATGTTGCCAGTCGCAGCCCCTGTGTGGGCGGACTAAGCGCGTTTGTATTGTACAATTTTGATATACCGGTACCTATAATAAAAATGTTTGAACGAGAATTATACTTAAAATGATAGTGCCGCAGTTTGAAAATGGAAGGCCAATTTTAATAACATTATGGGTTGCGTAGCAATTGCATATGCTATAATAATTGTTTTTTCGAAAAGTGGAGTTACCCTTTAAGATTTAGTGACTGAGAAAGAAGGTCAGGATAAAAGCCTAGTAACTGGCATTTTCAGACGGTCAGAAATGATACCCCTATAACTTCTACGATGAGGGTAAAAAACAAAAGTGCTTTATACTCCCCATCCCTCCTTGGTCTTTTTTATTTAAAACAATATACCTTGAAGGAGAAGTATGGCCAAAACTTTTTCCTATTTCTCCTCTGGATCACATGAGTGCAGTTTGTTCTGCACCCGTGACCCATTTTCAGCTGACAGAGGGCTAAAGTCTGCTGTCAGCTGACATCACTCAACTGGTCCAGGCACTGGATTGATCCCGACTTTACAGTCAGGATCCACCCGGATGCCTGAACCAGCAGCTGACCCAGCCTTTTAATAAACGCTGGGAGACTGAGCCAGCTGCTAATGCCCCCTGCACAGCCCAGTGCTCCAGTGAGCACTGGAGGGGCAGAGCAGAAAGCCAGTGACTAAGAGTAGTGTTTGATCGCTCAGTTCTCAGTGTAGCGAAGGCAGAAGACAAAAGCAGCATCAGATTGATGCTGCATTCACCCCATACTTTTCTTTTAATTAATCTGAACTTGCTGTCCCAGGACTGTTGAACTGATTCTTTGCAGTAGCATCTGCCAGTAGAAGGTAAAACCCCAACTTCAAGTCACAAAAGCAAATGACATAGACTGGTCCTGTGGAGCTACATATGCCATAATTAAAATAAATGGATATGAATAGCAGTTATGTACATTCTAAATTTTCCAAAGGCTCAATTACTACTTGTATCTTATCTGGTTAATTTTTCTGGGAAACTGCTGAGGGATTTAAAACCCCACACAGTGAATATTGCTGTCTATGACCCCAGAGGGAAGATTCCCACTCCCTTTGCAAATCTGTAACAATCAGGGCTTTGTTGCATAGGTCCTTCTGTTTAAGGTGTATTCTCCCTATACTCCTAGAGAATCCACTAAGGGCCGGTAGCACCTAACTGTTGCTTTTACCAGCCCTGTAGTGGATTCTCCTTTAAAATACGCATGCATAAAACTCCTCATAATGGGGGCTCAGAACTTTGTTGTTGCATAAATGCTCTTAACTACTGACCAGATATTGGACGTCATATCCCCACTGGGGTCAAAGACAACAGGAAACCAAAAAAGGTGCCAAACCCCTAAAGCTAAAAGAAAAAAAGACAAAGAATCTGCAGGAAGGGTCCACAACTTGTGATTACAAATAGAAACCTCTTTGAAATAGAAGTAAGAGAAAGACTGAGGAACACAAAGCAAAGTTATATAATTAAATTTAAAAAAGAAATTGGAAGTATTTCAGTTTTGTCAGTTTGCAGGAACAATGCACTTAAAACCAAATCCCGGATAAGTTACAGCTGTCTGTGTAGGTTCTAGTTAATGGCAACTGAGTTTAGTGTATCATTTCTCGGCAAGGTGGCAGCGTAATAATGAATATATTGAGCAATGGCCATTGAGCCTCCTGTTTGTTGCAGGAGGAATCCTCCGGTGGGAAGAGCTGGAGACTTAGCAGAAAGATATAAGACTGTAGTTAATTCCGGCGAAGTTTGGGGAAATCAGAAATGGCTAGTATTCATTGCATTGAATTTATTTATGTACTACATGTCCATATCTTTTTAGTGAAATCTCCAAGTCCTCTCTGAGTGATGGTAATGTTATTCCATACAAAGCTCTAGCTGCTCGTTGTAGTGGGATTTGAAGATTGAGAGAAGTTTTTGGTACACAAGTGTCTGAAAGGTTTCAAGTAAAATAGTATTGATGTACTATACCTTCTCATTTTGCCACAACTTGAAAAGTTCAAACACATGTGATATGCTACAAATGTGTTCCCGCTTGACTCACAACTGAATCATAAATCTGTATAAAGGGACTTAGTAAGGTTGCTGGTAGTTTTGCTAATTAAACTCTGTATTCAAAGGAACATTCGCCAACATGTTCCTGAAATACATTGGAAGGCTTCCTTTTACAGGTGCCTTGCATTTTGTTTCTTTGAAATGTTCTGGTACTATATTGGAAAATTTGCAGCCAGTCAGATCACTTCATTTAGATAAAAAACAACTGCTTCACTTATTTGCTTCATGCTCTTGTAAAACAAACTCCTTTGACACAGTTCATATTGATGCAGAAGAATTTGTCAGGCCCAATTCACTCTTCTGTATTTAAGAGCCATAGAAAATACATCCAAACAAATCGGTGTGCAGAGATCATGGAGCACAGTGGAACAATGGCTAAAGTACTGAATCTTGTAGGAGCATGAACACAATCATTTCCTTCATACATATCTGATTTTTTTGTATATGCCCTCTTCCTACGGAAATGTTCACTGCCATTCCTGAAATGCTGTTTCCTTTAAAACCTAATTAGTCCACATACTCGTGGTAATGGTGACTGGAGGTGCAAGGACACAAATGCTTACTTAATACTTTGTGTGAACAACAAACAACGAGGTACCAGACTAGAGATAAACGCATGGTCAGGACCAAGCCAAAATAATCAGGCAAGCAGTAAGGTACCAGATGAGACAAATAAACCTAGTCTGGGCGAGGCCAAAGACAAAAATCTGCAGGCAGAAAGGTGCACTATCGCCATATGGAAACAGTTACAGGTCGGAGTCAGTAACAAGCAATTAAAAACCAGAGCGAAGTCAGCAAAAGGGCCATCCAAAAGAGAGTCAAGCCGAGTAAGCAATGTATATAGCGGTAATGATGTGGTGCGGACTCCGTGATGTGCATACAGTGAATAAGGTAGATAAATGCATATAAACAATGATATCAAAAGTGGTATAAAGGATATTGTGATAACCAAAATATTATGAAATCATATACATAAACAATGGTTCATAAGTGTACTCAATTAATCTGTGGGCTTCCAACTTTTATAATGTGCAATATAAGACAGTGCCTTCCTTCAGCGGCGGCACATAAGAAACAGTTTTTTCATTGAAGTGCTAATTTAGTGCGTAAAACCAAACAATGTGCTTTCACCGTCTTGTGCCACCTCTATGTTCCCAGAACTCTCACCTTAACCACTTCAGATCCGCGCTATAGCCAAAGGACGGCTCCAGCGTGGATCTGAAATGCCCGGAGGACGTCCATGGACGTCCTCCACTGCGCATGCTCCTGCGCGCCCCCTGGCGGCAGCGGCGGCGCGCGCCGCACGCTGCGCGAGCGTGCCCATGGGTCGGGCGGACTCGATGTCCGCCCGAGACCCGCCGATCACCTTTAGGAGCCTCAGAACGGGGAACCGCCGTTGTAAACACGGCGGTTCCCCGTTCTGTGACAGGGGACAAGCAGATCTACTGATCCCTGTCACTGGGATCAGTTAGATCTGTTATGTCCCGGCCAGCTCTGCCCCCCCCCCACAGTTAGAACACATCCAGGGAACATATTTAACCCCTTCACTGCCCCTGCTGGTTAACCCCTTCACTGCCAATGACATTTATACAGTAATCAGTGGACATTTAAATTTCTGTTCGCTGTATAAATGTCATTGGTCCCAAAAATGTGTAGAAAATGTCCGACATGTCCGCCCCAATATCGCAGTCCCGATAAAAATCGCAGATCGCCGCCATTACTAGTAAAAAAATAAATCAATTCCCAGTTTGTAGACGCGATAACTTTTGCGCAAACCAATCAATATACGTCGATTGCGATTTTTTTTTACCAAAAATACGTAGAAGAATATATATCAGCCAAAACTGATGAATAATTTTTGTAATGGATTTGTACTTTAGCAAAAAGTAAAAAATATTGTTCTTTTTTGCAAAATTGATGCTCATTTTTTGTTTATAGCGGTGATCAGAAATGATGCAGAGGGGATCAAATACCACCAAAAGAAAGCTCTATTTGTGGGAAAAAAAGGACGCAAATTTTATTTGGGTACAACGTCGCACGACCGCGCAATTGTCATTCAAAATGCGACAGCGCTGAAAGCCAAAAATTGGTCTGGGCAGGAGGGGGGTTTAAGTGCCCGGTAAGGAAGGGGTTAAAAATGCAATAGATAAGCCTTATGTAAGTGGTATCTCCAATGATGTTACATCTGATATGGCTCCCTATGAGGGGTTCCAGGAATCTCCAGGTGGTTCTGGGTGGTGGTCCCTTTAATGTGCAGTTTCTCACAATCACTCCATATGTTTAGGGTATAAAACAATATTCCTCTATAGTGTAGCAATTTAAAATGGTAGTCGTTTAATAAAAATGGCAACTCTTACATTTAAAAAACGCTTTGGTGTCTGTACAATGACATGCCAATCTCCTGCATCACTTCCGGTCCGGACTTCCCTCATTACGTCAGGGCACATGACTTCATGCACATCACTGAGTCTGCATGGCATCATTAACACTACACACATTACTATATTTGTGAGAACACAAGATGTGTAAGCAGCAGCTCACAACTCCTTTTTTAGTATTACTAGCTCATTTATTTTTACATTTACTTCATTATTTGGTGGATTCACACTTGGGGTAGCGCACGGTATATTCACACCACAAGTGAGTAAGCAGCAAGCAGCATAAGCAGGCCAGGTCACAGGCACCATCAACTGGTGCCATTAAGCCTGAATTTGAACAAGTACACCATTGTGCCTCTAGCTGTGACCCTATGTTAAAACCTTGCATCGTTGTATGTTTTTAATTTTGTTTTTTGTTATTTTAATATACTACATTATTTCACACTAAAGCATACAATAGACAGAAATCATCCTTTTGTATTTTGAAAGGAATAATAAAGGACAATGTAGGGCTCTTCTCCTCAGTTGAGTGTATTCCTTTTCGTTTAGGAGCTGAACATTCATTAGTTTGCAGTACTTTATGAGCAGCTTATGCTGCCATAGAATGTGGGACAGTGATGCTATTATTTGCTGGGCTGAACTTGACTGAATTGTTTAAAGAGTTCATTAAATCAAATTCTACAATGCAGATCTAGTCAATTAGAGGACAATTCTGGTCTGCAGTTTGATTCTGCCTTCTCTTATTTAGGATTAAGGCACTGGAAGACATGAAAGTCCCTTATACTTAATTGAGCGCTGTGTTTCTTGATTTGCATATATAGTACATCTGATTTGCATTGTACAAGTGTAACTGTGCAACTTTCAGCCCCTGCTGGTTACCCTACTATAAACTTGAGAGTTGTAATACATATTTTGTTCTCTTCAACAGTCTATATGGAGGATCGTGCCTATTAAAATTCAGTTACAAGATAACCTCTGTCTCATTTTTAAGGAGATTTAATTGTTGTAACGGGGCTCTGTCAGCTGTTCTATATTTGAAATTCTCATTGAGGGCATTGCGGAAACCACCATTAAAATGGTGTCAAAAGATTAATTCTCTAATCCCAATTCCTGTGAAAACCGGGGATGAAAGAGACGAAACAAAAATGCATTTTATTTTGCAAATGATCCTTAATTTGCCATGAAAATCAATTCCTCTACTGTAGTCAATTAATATGAATGGCTTCTAGCTTTTGGTAAAAATCTGTATAGATTAAAGGGCTGTGATCTTGAGAAAGAAGCAGACCCTTGATCTTGTGCAGCCACCCTGCCAAGTTGGACTACGCTGCTGGATTGGTTTTTGGGCCCTCAATGTGGTTGTGTAGCGGAGCAGAATTTAAAACTGAGTTTAAAAGGGTTATCAATCTTCAGGTGGCTTAAACATATCATTTTGTACAAGTTCTTCTACAGCTTTTACTAATTATCGATTCCACATTTCCCCTTTGCATAATTTCCCCAACAATGACTATTAACTGCATGTTGGGAACCCTACACAGCTGTAGCCGTACCATTAGGAACTAGGTTCTCTCTATTTCATTATCACAGAAGAATAGAAGATCGGACCATATAACATAAGCAGTATTTTAATTACTATACCATTTTTTTTTCTTTTAAACTGGATATAAAATGAGACATTGCTGTAACTGAGAGATGAAAAGCCATCTTATATACTTAAAGGTTAAGGTTTAAAGTGGATGTAAACTCAGTTAATGAAATTTGACCTAATCAGTAATCACATATACAGTATCTCACGAAAGTGAGTACACCCCTCACATTTTTGTAAATATTTTACAAACTGAAGCAGAGCATGATCCCCTCCCTTGGAAGACTGGACGTCAAGGCAGTATTTAAACATGATAACGACCCCAGACACACCTCCATGATGACAACTGCCTGAGGGTAAAGGTGATGGACTGGCCAAGCATGTCTCCAGACCTTAACCCTATTAGACATCTGTGGGGCATCCTCAAATGGAGGGTGGAGGAACACAAGGTCTCTAACATCAACCAGCTCCGTGATGTCGCCACGGAGGAGTGGAAATGGACTCCAGAGGCAACCTGTGAAGCTCTGGTGAACTCCATGCCCAAGAGGATTAAGGCAGTGCTGGAAAATAAAGGTGGCCACACAAAATATTGACACTTTGGGCCCATTTTGGACTTTTTCACTTAGGGGTGTACTCACTTTTGTTGCCAGCGGTTTAGACATTAAAGAGGAAGTAAACCCAGATGGGTTGTTGGCCTCTGTTGGCGGCGTCCATCTTATGCCCTTCTTCCTTCCGGGGGGACCGCGACTCCGGCACTGTTACTGGCCGGAGTCGGGTGATGTCACTCCCGCGCATGCACGCGGGAGCCGCCAGTCACAGCACGGTCGCAGTGGAGGAACGGCACGCAGGCCGTTCCTTCACTGCGCATGTGCCGACATGATGTTGGCACAGCTTCAACATTGCATATCTCCTGAACCGTACAGGTTTAGGAGATATGCAGTGCACCTACAGGTAAGCAGGCTTACCTGTAGGTTAAAGTGGTTGTCACAAGTTGATAACCACTTTAATGGCTGTAAGTTGAGTTATTTTGAGGGGACAGCAAATTTACACTGTTATACAAGCTTTACATTCGCTATTTAATTGTAGCAAAGTGTCATTTCTTCAGTGTTGTCACATGAATATGAAGAAATAATAAAATATTTACAAAAATGAGAGGGGTATACTCACTTTTGTGAGATACTGTATATATGTTTTCTTATCTCTCTCCAAAGCCCTGAGTCCCGGGTCTTTCTGCTCTGTTCTTTTGTTATCAGCATGATAACTTCTGACAAGTTCTCTGACAACTGAGATAAAACCAGCCTGGAATTTGTGTCAGGGTGGGTGCTATAAATAGATTAGCAGAAAGCTGATCTATTCACAGCACATTCCTTCCTTCCTCTGATTATGTGGAGAGGGAGTGTGTGACTTTCCTCCAATCAGCTTTCACACAGTGTATGCCAAGAATCCACACCCAGTGCTGAACAGGAATAAAAAATCTCTAACATGATGATCATTTTCTAAAGAATATATAAAGCTGAAAACAGCAGATATACATGTAAAACCTATGTAGGGAGATTTGTTTAATCTATGTGTATCATCTGAGGCTATTCACTTCACTGGGTATAGGAGAGGGTTTACATCCACTTTAACCAATTAAAGACCAGCCACTGCAGTTATACTGTGGCAGGTTGGCTCTATTGCGCAAACCGCCATAGCTGCAATAGACACAGTGGGTGCGCGCACGGCGCCGGAGCCAATGCGCGTGACCAGCGGCTGCGATATCCGCTGGCCACCCGCGATCGCTCCACAGAGACCCAGAATGAGGATCTGTCAGTGTAAACAAACAGATCCCTATTCTATCGGGAGTGGAGAGAGATTGTCTGTTCCTAGTGATTGGGAACAGTGATCTCTCTCCTCCTCCACTCAGTACACTCCCCCCACAGTTAAGAACACCCCCCAGGAAACACATTTAACTCTTTCCCAAAAAAGTGTCAAAAGTGTCTGATTTGTCTGCCGCATTGTCGCAGTCCCGCTAAAAATCGCTGATCGCCGCCATTACTAGTAAAAAAAAAAAATAATAAAAATGCCATGAATCTATTCCCTATTTCTTTCTCGGACATCACGGGACACAGAGCAGGCTATATATTCTATACATACTGGGTTATGCGCCTCCTATAGGTGAATGGACACTGGCAAATCAAAACACAGACAGGAAGTTCCCCCTCCTATATAAACCCTCCCATACTAGGAGCACTGCAGTTTTTTCGCCATTGTCTAGAAGGTGGATGGTCACTTCTACAGCTCTGTGGAGCTTCTATGCTGGTTCCCACACAGCCTTCATACCAGATCCATTTCAAACAGCTATTAAAGCTAAGATAAATGGTACCCTGGCCTCGCTAAGAAGACAGAAGAATATTGTGAGGTTTTGCCTGTAATGCAACCACACGTGGCGCTGGACCCTGCGTATAGGAAAGCCTGGGATTCCAAAACCATGGTACTCCTGCAGGGTGCTGTACAGGTCCAAGGGAGTGGACCCTCATACTATAGGGTACCCGGGCCTTGAAGGTCCTTGAGACAAAGTCCACCATGATGGGTGAGGGTTGGGCCTGCAGTCTCCTCCAGGTTCTGTGGCGGGAATGGTGAGTAATCCCTAATGGGGATAATGATACCGAACCCAGCTTGCTTCCTGCAAACATAGAAAAGAGTTGTGTTTAAAATTTCCCTCCTTTTGCCTGCACTTTTTTTCTCACCACCAGAGGGCTCAGCTAGAAAGGCACAGCCATTCTTGGGTCTTGCCTGCAGTTCCTGTGAAGCTGCCACCATGGGGAGCCTGCGCCAGTACTGATCTGTCCTATCACTATGTAAGTGAATGGACAGTCGCAGCAGAGTCGCCAGAAGCAGTCATGGGGCTTTTGCAGCGTGGGGCGGCCGGTGGACAGTGCTGGGGAGCAGGCTAAAAATCCTCCTGGTGACACGTGAGTCTGGGGGTGGGCAGCTGAGTCAGGCTGGGCAGGAAGCTGAGTTTGGGGAAGGTGGGCTAAGCAGTGCATGCACTAGCAGCCATGGCTTCCAAGAAGTGCACTGGGGGAGCACTGCTTCCTGTAATAAGGCTAGAGGCACAGGTGTGTTAACCACAGCCCCTGCTGAGGCTAGTCGGATCACTGCTGCCATTGCTTCCCCTGAGAGACCGGAAGTTTTCCTCACAGTTTGTTAGATGACCTGTCGGCAGCCTTGCTGGGCTTAGAAGCCAGGATTGCTGGTATGATTGCTTCTACCACACGGGGTGAGAACTGTGACAGTTCTCCTTCCCCTAACCCTCCGATTCTGGAATGAGAATTGGTTAATGAGTGAGAGGAGGTAGCTACAGGGGATCTGGCCGATTCGTTTGCAGTCACTTCTGCTTCAGAGAGTCCTGAGCCGGAAGAACACCTGCCTCTCAATCTCAGGGGCTGCTGATCCAGGCACTTACACATAAGGTACATGCAGCATTCGGGTTTCTGTTGCAGTTGAACAGGAGCTTGCTTGTAAACTGGCTTAAACGCATGTTTGCTAGAAAAGCACGTCTGCTTAAATGAATGTTTGCTGGAGCACGTTTGCTTAAACGCTTGTTTGCGTAAAACATGTTTGTTAAAATATGTTTGTTGAACATGGTTGCTAAAACGCATGTGGGCTAAAGCACAGGGTTGCAAAGCAACACATGTCGCATAGGCTTGGGTTGCATGGAGACTTGTGCGCATAGTCTTGTGTCTGCATGGGCGCGTGTCTGCATAGGCAGGTGTCTGCATACATACATGTTGCAAGTTTGCATTGATGCACTGTCGCATGATGCATAGCCAGGGCCGCTGATAGGGCAATACAACCGGCCCTGTTGTACCGGGCCCCCCCCCATCAGCTCCACAGAGGGGCCCCGGCAACATTACAGTTCTTACTGCATTTAAAAAAAAACAACTTTCTAAACTCTTCCCCCACTCCTACTTGCTTGTGGAGGGGGGTATATCATTTTCCTGGGCCCCGCTAGATCAACAGAGGAGTCCAGGAGGTGCAGTGGAGGGACTATTTCTTCATTTTCAGGGGGCATGTACATCATGCCGCCCACTATTTTATTAGTCCCGGCTGGCAGAGTGATACAGAGATTCTCCGTTCGGCTCCTGGCTGCTGTCCTGAAGAGATGTGAAGCCGCTGAACAGCTGACAGGGAAGAGCAAAAGGAGCGTGTGGCTGCAATGGACACAGTGAGTGGGGAATAGAGCATAGAATACTCACTGTGTCCTATTATATAACACACAACAGGTTATCATCAGCTTTACAATAATCACACAGGCAGCACAGTAAACTTTACTGATGATAGAGCACATGTTTACTAAGCTGGTGCTCTATCATGGCTGTGTCACATTTTAGGTGCTGAATTTGTTATGGCTGTGCTGTGTTACAGTCTGTTATATACAGTACAGCCATAAGTTAACAAAGTCAGCACCCAAAATGTGGCACAGAGCCATGATAGAGCACCAGCTTACCGTGCTGCCTGTATGATTATTGTAGACAATGAGATGCTACTTTACACTTCATTTGGGGGAGCCGTAACAATGCAGCGGAGCTGCATTTTTACTGCCCCCCAAACCAATCCCTTTTAACTGCTTCCCATCCAGCGACGTACCAGTACATCGCTGGATTGGAAGAATGATATCTTGGTCATCACTACAGCAATGATCAAGATATCATTTTTTAACCCAAGCGGTTCTGCACAAAGTAAAAGTAATCCTAGTGGTTGAGAAGCCACTGGATTACTTTTACAGGCAGTGGAAGGGGGTCCCACCACCACCTTTACTGCCTTTAAGATGTGATCGGTATCATTTGGTTCCTGGGACACAGTGATATGGATGGATGTTGTTCCTCCCACTGTGACATCAGAAACTGGAAGTGACAAGGATTTCATCACTTCTGGTTTCGGTCTCATGTAAAGAAGCCATCACCAGCTTGAACAAGCATCTGATCAAACTGATCTTGGTTTGTTGAGATGCTTGGAGGCCAGAGACAGATATGGGGTCTAAAAGATGCCAGATCTCTCCAAAAGGAGGACCTGTCTTGACCCATGCTATTACAAGGGATGTTGTTCATCTCTTGTGAAAGCAAAATAGAAAATAAATGTAAAGAACACAATATCAAAGAAATTTAAACTACCCCCGCTCCTTCGTGCCTATGCACAATTGTGAATGCGCACATTGGCTCCACACACATATGTAAACAAAAACAAACCTGCATTTTGTTTCAAGGCGCAGGGCCAGGGGTGGGGTCCATGGCGTGGTTAAAGGGGGCCCTGTCAGGTAGGCTGTACGGGGCCCCACAATTTCTAACAGCGGCCCTGTGCATAGCACACATGATGCAGTGACACCTGATGCCTATGAATGCATGTTTTGCATAAACACATGCCTGCTTACTTACATAGACACGTTTTTGCATAAGCACTTGCCTGCTTGCTTACTACTCAAACCTATTTATGGTTCCAAAACCAAACGGAGAGGTAAGGCCTATTCTAGATCTCAAGGCCCTAAACCAATTTCTAGTTCTACAGTTAGATACAGTTCAGGCAAGGGTACTCTTACTGCTGAGAGGATCAGCGACCTCAAGGCTCTGGTAAGCCAGGAGAGGGCGATGAGACACTCTTCCGTTCACCTCTGTGTGAGGCTGCTCGGGAAGATGGTAGCCTCTTTCGAGGCAGTTCCCTATACACAGTTTCACTCCTGGGCACTTCAGTGCAACATCCTGGCAGAGTGGAACAGACAATTGCAGGCTTTGGATTCCTGTATGTCCTTATCTCCCAGGGCTCGATGGAGTCTTGCCTGTGGTTAGTAAACCAGAATCTGTCTCAGGGCAGATTTTTTCTTCCAGTGTCTTGAAAGATTGTGACCACAGATGCCAGTCTTATAGGCTGGGGAATGGTCATGGGGTTCTCCATGGTCCAGGGGAGATGGTCGTTGGTGGAGCAGAGATTGCCCATTATCCTCCTAGAGCTACGAGTCATTCGGCTAACTCTGAGGTATTGGACATCCAGGTTGCAGGGCTACCTGGTAGGGGTACAGACCAACAAGACCATGGCAATGCTCTATGTCAACCATCAGAGTGGCACTAAGAGTCAGTTGGCACACAAGGAAGTTGAGAGACTCTCTGCAGTTCACATCCCAGGCATGGGAAAATTGGAAGGTGGACTTTCTCAGCCGCCAACAGACACACCCGGGAGAGGGGTTCCCTGCATCCCGAAGTGTTTTGGGAAATTTGCCTGCGCTGGGGGGTGCCAGAGGTGGATCTACTGGCATCCCAATTCAACAACGAAGTCCATCAGTTTGTGTCCCGAGCAGTAGATCCTTTGGCTATTGGAGTAGGTGCTCTGGTGATTCCATAAGCCCAGTTCTCCTTGATTTATGCCTTTCCCCCAATCTCTCTGCTACCACAGCTCTTGTGCAAAATTCGGGAGGAGGCGGCGACAGTCATTCTAGTGGTGCCAGATTAAGCCAGGCGGCCTTGCTATCCAAACATAATGAGGTTAACGGCAGACGGGCCTTGGCAGCTTCTGGTCCGACCCAATCTACTCTCTCAGGATCCTATATTCCACCCAAATTTACGTGCGCTAAGTTGACAGCATGGCGATTGAAGGCACGGTATTGAGAGATCCTGGGGTTTTCAGACCCTGTGTTGTCTACAATGGTAAATGCTAGAAGCTAGTCACCAGGAAGATTTATCACAGGGTCTGGAAGGCTTACATTGCGCGGTGTGAGGCCAGGAAATGGCATCCCGCAAGTATGTGATTAGTAGAATACTAGCCTTTTGTCACGTACCTGGTGGATGAGTCTGACTTATGCAGTGGGTAACCTCCCTTACGACCCTGACTCGGGAACCCCTGGTAGAGTAGACAGGTGGCTCGGGAGTGCAGGATGGCATGAGGGTCGGACTGGGTCACTGGTGTTGATAGGAAGTCCGTAGGTGCACTCGTGCACAAGAAGCGTGGTCGTACAGGCCGGGCCGCGAAGCTGGCTGGCGGTGCAGTACAGAAGGAGCAGGCAGATGGATGGTCGGGTTCAGGCAGGGTCGTCAATAGGCAGGCAGCAGAAGTACAGGAGGGCTAGGCAGGAGGGTGGTCGTAGGCAGTCCAGGGGTCGTGCAGGTGGGAATCAGCAAGGTCAGGCAGGCCGGGTCGTAGGAACAGGTAATCAAAGTACAGGCAGATCAGGAACACACACCACACGCTGTAGATCAGACAGCAGAGTCTGTGTGCTGCTGAGGTGTTTAAATAAGGCAGCTGGGCTCCAATCAATGAAATCACCCTGCACAACTGTTAACCCTTAGTGACCCCTGCGCTGGTTAGCAGATCCAAGACATGCCTGCATAGGTGCAGAAACTCAGCTTTAGCCACAGATTCTCTTCCTAACATTGCCCCCCCCCCCTAAGGGGCAGCCTCTGGATGCCCAGTCGGGCCTTTAGATCTGGGTGAGTCCTCCAGAATAGCCGAAATAAACTCTTTGGCATGGATGTGTTCTTCGGGCTCCCATGAGTTCTCTTCAGGTCCATTCCCCTTCCACTTGATCAAGAATTGTGTCACACCCCCTCTCACTCTGCAGTCGAGGATTGCCTCAACAACGTATTCTTCCTCACCGTCCACTATAACGGGCTCAGGTGGAGCCGATCTCCTCCCCGGGAAGTAGTCCTTGGTTACCGGTTTCAACAGGGACACATGAAATACCGGGTGTACCCGAAGAGAAGGGGGGAGGTTCAGCTCATACGCTACCCTATTGATTCTCCTCATGACTTGGAAAGGGCCAATGAACTTTGGTCCAAGCTTCTTTGAGGGGCAGGCCAATTTTAAATTCTTAGTTGCGAGCCAAGCTTGGTCGCCAGGTTGCAGGTCTAGTTCCCTTCCTCTGTCGAACATCCGTTTGTTGTATTCCTGTGACCGGAATAATGTCTCCCACAGGAGCCTGTTGTTCTCCACCAAGAAAGCAGCCATGTCCTGGACAACAGGCACCGAGCTCTCTGGAGCCAGGTCGGGCAGGAAGGAGGGATGGTAGCCGAGGTTCGCCCAGAATGGTGACTGATTGGTGGCAGAGTGGACTGCGTTGTTGTAGGCGAACTCGGCTACGGCAGCAGTGAGACCCAGTTGTCCTGAGAGAACGAGGAGTAGCATCGGAGGTACTGCCCTAACGTCTGGTTCGTTCTCTCCCTCTGCCCGTTAGTCTGGGGGTGGTAAGCGGAGGAGAACGCCAGCTCGATTCCCAGCAGGGAGCAGAGGGCCTTCCAGACCCGAGAAGTGAATTGTACCCCTCGATCGGATACAATATTAGCTGGTAGTCCGTGGAGGCGAACTATTTCTTTAATAAAAATCTCTGCCGTTTGGTTGGCCGTCGGGGTGCCCTTCATGGGGACGGACAGGATGGACACGGGCGTTGTTCCAGCTAGCCTGGTTTCGGACCCCCAACGATTTGGGTAATGGACAAGGCCTCGCCGGAACCAGTGTATATAGATACCTGAAGTATCAGCTCGACGGGGGTAGGCGTCCTACATGATGGTAGAAACACCAGCACCTGGCGGAGTGGTTTTACCGGGTAAAGTAGGGGTACTTCCCGTGGGGCTGCCGGTTGGTTTGCCGTCTCTAAAAATAATTTCTTTATCAAGCGGAGGTGCCTGATGGTCGATTATAACATAGGCTAGCTCCCCATGTTAAGTGAAGAGCCCAGACCTTCCGGGAGACGAGGGACGACCCTTAGCTCGACCGCAAGAGGAGGCGAATGGTGGGGGTCTGATTGCCCGTCTCCCTCTCTTGCTTGGTCTGCAATCCCGTCATGGAGGCTACGATGAGGAGCAAGAGAGTCCTGTTGACCCAGAGTGACGACGGCATCGGCTCAAGCGGATGTTGTTGCGTCAGGTG
>BLSH010379081.1:2898585-2909060 GCA_018402905.1 Glandirana rugosa | reverse complement strand
GGGGAGTCTCCCCTGTGGTATGAAACATCCTGGAGAGGGCGTCAGGTTTCACATTTTTCGAGCCGGGCCTGTACGTAATGTGCAGCTGGAACCGAGAAAAGAAGAGGGCCCCGCGGGCCTGGCGGGGTCTCAGTCTCTTGGCGGTTCGTAAGTACTCCAGATTTTTGTGATCCGTGTACACCAGAACTGGGTGAGAAGCTCCCTCCAGCAAATAGCGCCATTCTTGCAGGGTGGACTTGATAGCCAGCAACTCTCTATCTCCCACGTCATAATTTCTCTCCGGTGGGGTTAGTTTCTGCGAGAAGAAGGCGATGGGGTGAAGAGCCGCCTTGGGCCCTTGCCTCTGGGATAGTACTGCTCCCACTGCCGTTTCGGAAGCATCTACTTCCAGAGTGTAAGGAAGGGTAGGGTCCGGATGTTTGAGGACCGGGGCCGTGGTGAAGAGTTGCTTTAGTCGTTGAAAAGCTGCCTGCGCTTCAGGAGTCCAACGGAAGCGTGTGTTCTGCTTCGTGAGCTGGGTAATAAGGGCAATGACAGCGGAGAATCCTCTAATGAACTTCCGGTAAAAGTTAGCAAAGCCCACGAAGCGTTGGACCGCTTTCCTGTCAGTAGGTGCTGGCCACTCCTCTATAGCGGAAACCTTCTGGGGGTCGATAGTAATACCAGACACGTAGAGTATGAAACCCAGGAAGGAAATGGTAGAGCACTCGAAAGCGCACTTCTCAGCCTTAGCATACAGGCCATGTTGGCGGAGGCGGCTCAGTACGCTTTTGACGTGCCCCCGGTGCTCTTCCAATGATGACGAAAAAATTAGGATGTCATCCAAGTATACCACTACGAATACATCAAGAAAGTCCCGGAAGATGTCATTTACTAGATGCTGAAAGGTGGCCGGGGCGTTACAGAGCCCAAACGGCATGACTAGATATTCGTAGTGGCCAAAACGGGTTCGGTAGGCCGTCTTCCACTCATCCCCCTCTCTGATGCGGATGAGGTTATAGGCCCCTCTCAGATCCAATTTAGAGAAGACTGTGGCCGACCCAAGTCTTTGGAATAATTCCGGGACCAGAGGCAAGGGATAACGGTTCTTAACCGTGATCTTGTTGAGATCCCTGTAGTCGATGCAAGGCCTCAAGGATTTATCCTTCTTGTCAACGAAGAATATCCCGGCATCGGCAGGAGAAGTAGACGGGCGGATAAACCCCTTTTTTAAGTTGTCTTCCAGGTAGGCCTTAAGGGCTGCCAGCTCCAGCTCGGAAAGAGGGTATATCCTGCCGAAAGGCACCTCTGCCCCTGGGAGTAGCTCGATGGGGCAGTCGTAAGGTCGGTGTGGAGGCAAGGCATCCGCTCCCTTCTTGCTAAAGACATCTAAGAACTCGTGATAATGTGCAGGGACTGCCAGGCGGCTTTCCGTATCAGGATCCGGACAGGGTGCAGTGAGGGCAAGACCCGTAGGTTGTGGGAAGCAGTGGAGACAGCAATAGGGAGATGGGAATTGCACGTTGCCAGTGACCCAATCAATTTGGCCCGGAGCCAAGGAAGCCCGAGGATGACAGGACTCAGCGGGGAAGCAATGGCGTCCAGTATTAGCAACTCTGAGTGACCATTAGGAGTACTGGCTGGAATGGGTACGGCCTTGTGAGTCACCGTACCCGAGCTGATGGTGGACCCATCGGCCAAGCGAACAGTCATTTGGTGTGGCTTCGGCTGGAGAGGAACCTGGTGCTGGGCTGCAAAGGTCAGGTCCATAAAACAACTGCAGGCCCCAGAGTCTATGACTGCCCGGACTGGGACATCTCCCCCCGGCAGCTGTAGGGTGATGGAGAGCGCCAAATGGGCCGTCGGGCTGAACATGGACAGGACTTCCCTCTTCACGGGGTAGGGACTCCTAGGCCACTTGGCAGGGCAGGTCCGCACCCTGTGCCCGGCAGCACCACAATATAGGCACAGGTCATGGGCCCTGCGATTCAGTCTCTCCTCTGAAGTGAGCCTTGGGTGCCGGTGGGTGACCTGCCTTTCCGATCTGCGCTCCCGTAGTCGGCGGTCAATCTGGATGACCAGATCCATTAAAGCATTCAAAGTTGGGGGGACCCCTACGCGGGCTAGCTCGTCCTTAAGGGAGTTGGACAGGAAGCAGAGGGCAGCGGAGTTCCAGGTGGTGTCGGCGCTCCAGCGCCGGAATTCGGCCACATAATCTTCTACCGGGCGGCCGCCCTGCTTGAGCGCATGAAGCATGGCTTTGGCTGTGGCGGTCTGGTGCGGGTCATCATACAGACGCGCCATGGCCCGGAAGAAGCCTGCTATAGTGGTGGTATCAGGGGACTTATCTTCCAGAAGTCGATGAGCCCAGGCCTGGGGTCCATCTCGGAGGAGTGAGATGGCCAGTCCCACCTTGGTGGCTTCTCGGGAGAAGGTGCTGGGCTGAAGAGCGAAGTACAATTCACAGGCGCTCCGGAACGCCCGAAACTTCTTGCGGTCCCCTGCGAACCGTTCAGGTAAGGGTACCTCAGGTTCGGTAGGCAGAGTGATGAGGGTGTGATCAGGAAGTGGGTTGGACCCCAATGCGGGTGGTGCGGCGAGCTCCTGGACTTGGCTTTCCAGTCGCAGGTAGTCATCCTGCAGAGCCTTCACCGCCCGAGTAAGGCCGGCCAGATGAATACAGAGTTCATTCGTTGGGGAGGACCCCTGCGCAGACTCTGACATGGCTGTCTGATACTGTCACGTACCTGGTGGATGAGTCTGACTTATGCAGTGGGTAACCTCCCTTACGACCCTGACTCGGGAACCCCTGGTAGAGTAGACAGGTGGCTCGGGAGTGCAGGATGACACGAGGGTCGGACTGGGTCACTGGTGTTGATAGGAAGTCCGTAGGTGCACTCGTGCACAAGAAGCGTGGTCGTACAGGCCGGGCCGTGAAGCTGGCTGGTGGTGCAGTACAGAAGGAGCAGGCAGATGGATGGTCGGGTTCAGGCAGGGTCGTCAACAGGCGGGCAGCAGAAGTACAGGAGGGCTAGGCAGGAGGGTGGTCGTAGGCAGTCCAGGGGTCGTGCAGGTGGGAATCAGCAAGGTCAGGCAGGCCGGGTCGTAGGAACAGGTAATCAAAGTACAGGCAGATCAGGAACACACACCACACGCTGTAGATCAGACAGCAGAGTCTGTGTGCTGCTGAGGTGTTTAAATAAGGCAGCTGGGCTCCAATCAATGAAATCACCCTGCACAACTGTTAACCCTTAGTGAGCCCTGCGCTGGTTAGCAGATCCAAGACATGCCTGCATAGGTGCAGAAACTCAGCTTTAGCCACAGATTCTCTTCCTAACACCTTTCTTCAATCAGTAGTAGACTTGAAGTTGGCTTTGACTGCAAAGGACAGGGTTCTGTCTTGTCCATATATTTCCAGAAGCCTTGACTTCTCGCTCCTTGATAAGGACCTTTCTTCAAGGGGTAACTCATCTGTTACCACCTGTTCAATTTCCTCCCAGTCAATGGGATTTGAATTTGATTTTATCAGTGCTGCAGAAGCAGCCTTTTGAACCTACTAGGAAGATTCCCTTGGTTCCTTTGACAAGAAAACTAGTCTTTCTTTGTTTCCATCACCCCAGCCAGAAGGGTTTCAGAGTTGGCAGCTTTCTTGTAAAGAGCCATATTTAAGATTGCACCAGGATAAGGTGGTGTTGCGGCCTCTTCCATGCTTCCTACCGAAGGTAGTGTCGGCCTTTCATCTCAATGAAGATATTATTTTACCTTATTCTCAGCCCTCTTCACCGGAGGAGAGTCGATTGCACTCTCTAGATGTGGTGCGTGCTGTTAAGATCTATCTGTAGAGATCTGCAGACATAAGGAAGACTGATGCCTTTTTTATTTTGCCTGAAGGCCCTAGGAAGGGTCAGGCGGCATCCAAGGCAGCTGTTTTTGCTGTGGATTCGCCAGTTGTTTACTCAAGCTTATTGTTTAAAGGGGAGAGCTCCCCATTCAGGGTGAGAGTTAATTCTTATAGGAGTATAGTGAGCTCCTGGGCTTTCTGCCACCAGTCGTCGGCACAGATTTGTGAGGCCGCTACATGGTCCTCAGTACATACATTCACAAGATTCTATCAAGTGGATGTTAGAGCTTTTGGCCAAAGCGTATTAAGGGCTGTGGTTTAATTGGGATTGTGTCTCCCTCCCCTCAGGGATTGTCCTGGGACTTTGCCAGTATGTATAGAACTTATAGCCTGCTCTGTGTCCCGTGATGTCAGAGAAAGAAAATTGGATTTTTTTATACATACTTACCTGTAAAATCCATTTCTTTCAAAGGACATCACGGGACACAGAGGTCTTTGTGAAGTTCATTACTTGCTACAAAACTGAAGTGCTCCCGGTATGGGAGGGGTTATATAGGAGGGGAACTTCCTGTTTGTGTTTTGATTTGCCAGTGTCCATTTACCTATAGGGGGCGTATAACCCAGGATGTATAGCATATATAACCTGCTCTGTGTCCCGTGATGTCCTTTAACCACATCAGTACCGGGCACGAAAACCCCCTTCCTGTCCAGGCCATTTTTCATCTTTCAGCGCTGTCGCACTTTGAATGATAATTACTCAGTCATGCAACATTGTACCCATATGAAATTTGCGTCCTTTTTTTCACACAAATAGAGCTTTCTTTTGGTGGTATTTAATAACCTCTGTTTTTTGTTTTAATTTTTGTGCTATAAATAAAAAATGACTGAAAATTTTGTGAAAAAATGCTTTTTTCTTTGTTTCTGTCAAAAAATTTAGCAAATTAGTAATTTTTCTTCATAAATTTTACTGCTACCTATCTTTGGTAAAAATAACCCAAATCAGTGTATATTATTTGGTCCTTGTGAAAGTTATAGAGTCTACAAACTATGGTGCCAATCATTGAAAAGTGATCACACCTGATATACGGAAGGCCTATCTAAATTCTTGAGACCCTAAGGGCCGGTTCACACTGCAGCGGGGCAGAGCGGCGCGACTTCGCGCCCCGTTCACATCTAGGCGAATTGACAATTCGCCTCAATGCTGTGCAAATGGGACCGTTCTAATAGGAGCGAATCGCTTCGCTCCGCATTAGAAAAATGGTCCCTGCACTATTTTTAGGGCGATCTCAGGCGGCTTGCATTGACTTCTATGATAGAAGTCTCCTAGCAAGCCGCTTTGAGATCGCCTGGAGCGCCGCTCCGCCTCGCTACAATGTGAACCGGCCCTAACAAGTCAAGAAAGTACAAATGACCCCTTTTTGGAAAGTAGACATTCCAAGGTATTTAGTAAGTTGCATGGTGAGTTCTTTGAAGTAATTTTTTCCCACAATTCTTTGTAAAATGAAGATAATTTTTTTTTTTTTTTACAAAATCGTCATATTTATACATTAGTTCTCTCACACATTCTGCTACTGAGTATGGCAATATCACATGTCTGAGACTTTTTCACAGCCTGGCCACATACACAGGCCCAACATGCAGGAAGCACCATCAGGTATTCTAGGGACATAAATTACACATCTAATGTCATAATGACCTATTGCACTTTTGAAGGCCCCGTAGCATCAGGACAAGAGAATTGCCCACAAAATGACCCCATGTACATAGCAAAAATGACACCCCAAAATACATTCTGCTACTGCTCCTGAGTATGGCGATATCACATGTGTGAGACTTTTACGCAGCCTGGCCACACACAGAGGCCCAACATTGAACTAGCACCTTCAGACGTTCTACAAGCATAAATTGCACATCTCATTTCTCAACCACCTATTACACTTTTGAAGATCCTGGTGCACCAGGACAATGGAATTACCCATAAAATTACCCCATTTTGGAAAGCAAACACCCCAACGCATAATATATGAGGCATAATGAGTCTTTTGAACATGTCATTTTTTTTCCAGAAGTTTTTGGAAAATGTGGAAAAAAAATGAATACGCATTTTTTTATACAAAGTCGTCCATTTACAAGATATTTCCAACACATAGCATGTACATAGCAAAAATGACACCCCAAAATACATTCTGCTGCTACTCCCGAGTATGGCGATACTACATGTGTGAGACTTTTACACAGCCCAGCCACACACAGAGGCCCAACATTGAACTAGCACCTTCAGACGTTCTATGAGCATAAATTGCACATCTCATTTCTCAACCACCTATTACACTTTTGAAGATCCTGGAGCACCAGGACAATGAAATTTCCCATAAAATGACCCCATTTTGGAAAGCAAACACCGCAACATATAATATATGAGGCATAATGAGTCTTTTGAACATGTAATTTTTTTCCAGAAGTTTTTGGAAAATGTGGAAAAAAAATTAAAACGCATTTTTTTTACACAAAGTCATCCATTTACAAGATATTTCCAACAGATAGCATGTACATAGCAAAAATGACACCCCAAAATACATTCTGCTGCTACTCCTGAGTATGGCGATACCACATGTGTGAGACTTTTACACAACCTGGGCACATACAGAGGCCCAACATCCAAATAGTACCATCAGGCGTTCTAGGAGCATAAATTACACATATGATTTCCTGAGAACCACACATCATCAAATAGCATGTACATACCAAGAATTACACTCCAAAATAACTTCTATTTTGGAAATTGTAAAAAAGAAGTATTACCTGTGGTTTTAGTAGTGTCCACCGAGGAGAGCATTGGTCCAGGCAGCAGGCAGGGATGTGCTTAGTGACGGCAATAGTAGTTATCCAGACAGCAGGCAGGAATATTGTCTATAGTTAGTACAAGGACATTGTCAGCACATCCAAAGCATTTGTCCATAGAAATTGTCCAGACAGCCAGCACAGCCATAATATTGGTCCTGGTACATTGTCACCTGCAGTCACTCACTGTACAGCTCTCCAGTCCTTAATAAACATGCTGCCTCTTGCTACAGCTAATTTCTTCCATAGTCCAGGTAGCAGGCAGAGGTGTGGTCAGGTCATGCAGCAAGCAGAGGCATGATGGCAGTAAGCCAGCAGCAGGCTGAGGGCCTAATTCGGGTAAGACCTGGGCACAGGGGTAGAGGCTTCTCCCACCCTTTTCTTTGAAGCCTCTGGGCAACCGGTCCCTAATCCGGAAATTACAAAACCCAGAGTAAACAAAAAAAATTGTTTTCTCCATCCATCCGGAAAAACAAATTCTGGTGCCCCTCACATATGTGAGACCCCTGTGTACTACTGTAGCAGGGCAATAGATCAGTCCAAGTGGTAGGCAAAAGCATAACAGGCCAGGGTCAGTTCATGTGCAAGCAGTCCAAATGGTAGGCAGAAGAGTAGTTGATAGAACAGGCCAGGGTCAGTACACGTGCAAGCAGTCCAAACAGTGGGCAGAAGCGTAGTTGATAAAACAAACCAGGGTCAGTTCACGTGCAAGCAGTCCAAACGTTAGGCAGAAGCATAGTCGAAAAACAAGCCAGGGTCAGTTCACGTGGAAGGAAGTGGCATGGTTATTTGGGGAAGCATGAAAATGGTCAGCATATAAAAATTGGGGAATATATGGGCTAATATTTTATGGAAGTGTGGTACACTCTGAAGCATTCACCAATGCAAAGGCCAGGTTCGGAGGGACACTGGGGACAATGGAAGCTAGTATCTTTGCGGAATCCTCTCTTGCTGCATACTCTACATCTTTTTTGGCGTCTTTGGCCTGTTTCAGATGGGGGGATCGGGTCCGGGAAGTGGCGCTCATTAAGTTGGCTAACCGCATCAGAGCGAAGGTTTTCTGGTGGGGGAGGGGGGGCCTTTCTGGATAAATGCCAGTTTCTTCTATGAATTTTAGTAAGGGGGCGGGGTTTTCTGTGGATTTGCTGAAGATTATGTAGGCATTGTACATGGCCAAATTAATTAGATGAAGGGCTATCTTCTTGTACCAAAACCGGGACCTCCTTATTGCCAAATACGGTTGAATCATTTGGTCATTATAATCCACCCTCCCCATGTAGAGATTATAATCTTGGACGCAGGTTGGCTTCGGAATGGGGCCTCTTCTTTTCGGAACCTCGACAGCGGTGTCGTCATGGATGGTGGACATCATGTGAACATTTTGGTTGTCCTTCCACCTCAAGGCCAGCACTTTGTTTCATTGCAACGTTGCTTTTTCCCCCTTTTGCAATTTCTTGTTCACAATAGCTTGCGGGAAACCCTTCCTATTCTTTCTTATTGTTCCGCAGGCCAGGGTTTTAACAGTGTAAAGGTGCTTGAAAAGGGGCAAACTGCTGTAAAAGTCCAGATATATATGGTATCCTTTGTTGAGCAGTGGGTAGGCCAGGTCCCATACGGTTTTTCCACCTGTGCCCATGTAGGTCGGGCACTCAGGGGGCTGGAGCTGGGAATCTCTTCCTCCATATATGCGGAATGCATACAGATATCCCGTGGCTCTCTCGCAAAGTTTATATAATTTCACGCCATATTTGGCTTTTTTGCTAGGAATATAATGCTTTATTCCTAGCGGGCCTGAAAAGGGTACCAGGGACTCATCAACACAAATATGTTGCTCGGGGACATATAATTCTGAAAATTGCTGGGATAAAAAATTTATGAGTGGGCGAATTTTATTTAATTTATCGTAATTTGGATGATTACAGGGAGGGCACTGCGTGTTGTCGCTGAAATTAAGGAACCGCATTATCATTTTGTATCGGGACCTGGACATTGCGGAAGAATAAATGGCCATGTGGTGGATGGGGTGGGTGGACCGGTAGGCATTAAGTTCATTTTTTTTTGTAATCCCCATGTTTATGGTGCGGCCCATAAACAATTTGAATTCTTGCAATGTGACAGCTCTCCATTCAAATGGACGGGCATATGTGGATTGGGGGTTGTTTGAAATAAATTGCTGGGCATATAAATTGGTCTGGTCCACGATTATCTGAAGAGAATTGTTGGGCAAAATTAGAGAAAAAAGAATCAATTTCTTGGAAATTGTGGACATTGACCTGCACACCTGGCTGTGCGGTGAAAGGTGGAATTCTTGCTGCTCTCGAGCTGGAAGGCAGCCATGTTGGGTTGGCAAGACCTTCTGGGAGGTGTGTAGCAGCCCTGGCTCTTGGGGGACGTGATGTGGCAGCACTTGTACTGGGCATTTGTTCCCGGGGCCTATCGCTGGAGGCAGCGCTGGTACTGGGCCTCGGAATGTGATCACGATTGCTAGTGGCAGCGCTGGTACTTGGCCTGGCAATTTGATCCTGGTTCCTGGTGGCTGCCTGGTTTCCAGAGTGCTGTGCCCTTTTAGGAGGAGGAACCCATTCTTCCTCCGATTCATCTTCTGATCCGCTGCTGCCAATTATTTCAAAGGCAGATTCTGTTTCTGAGTCAGAATGGATATCAGATTCTGATGAGAGCTTCCCGTTGCTCTCATCGGTCATGGACAGAATCCGGAATGCCTCCTCACTGGTATAAACGCGTTTGGACATGGCTGTGCGATGGGTGGCAAGTGATGGGTGACAGGTGGTGGTCACTGATGGGTGACAGGTGTCTGGCGGTGATCACTGACAGGTCACAGGTGGTGGTCACTGATGGGTGACGGGTGCTTGGTGGTGATCACTGATGGGTGACAGGTGTCTGGCAGTGGTCACTGATGGGTGATAGGTGATGGTCACTGATGGGTGACAGGTAGTGGTCACTGATGGGTGACAGGCGGTGCTCACTGATGGGTGACAGGCGGTGGTCACTGATGGGTGACGGGTAACTGGTGGTAGTCACTGATGGGTGACTGGTGGTGGTCACTGATGGGTGACAGGTGGTGGTCACTGATGAGTGACGGGTGACGGGCGGTGGTCACTGGGTGATGGGTGACAGGTGGTGGTCACTGATGAGTGACGGGTGACGGGCGGTGGTCACTGGGTGATGGGTGACAGACGGTGGTCACTGGGTGACAGGTGACAGACGGTGGTCACTGGGTGACGGGTGACAGGCGTTGGTCACTGATGGGTGATGGGTTACAGGTGGTAGTCACTGATGGGTGACGGATGACAGGTGGTGGTCACTGATGTTTGGTGGGTGTCTGTCGGTGGTTACTGATGAGTGATGGGTGACAGGTGGTGGTCACTGATGGGTGACAGGCGGTGGTGACGGGTGACAGGTGGTGGTCACTGGGTGACGGGTGACAGGCGGTGGTCACTGATGGATGACGGGTGACAGGTGGTGGTCACTGGGTGATGGGTGACAGGCGGTGGTCACTGATGGGTGACGGATGACAGGTGGTGGCCACTGATGGGTGACGGATGACAGGTGGTGGTCACTGATGTGTGGTGGGTGTCTGGCGGTGGTTACTGATGAGTGATGGGTGACAGGTGGTGGTCACTGATGCGTGACAGGTGGTGGTCACTGGGTGACGAGTAGTCATTGGTGGCGGTCTGTGGGTGGTGTGTAGTCACTGGTGGTGGACAGTAGGCAGTGGGTAGTCACCGGTGGTGGACAGTAGGCAGTGGGTAGTCACTGGTGGCGGACAGTGGGTAGTGGGTCACTGGTGGTGGAC
>BLSH010379081.1:2884932-2898575 GCA_018402905.1 Glandirana rugosa | reverse complement strand
CTGGGTGATGGGTGACAGGCGGTGGTCACTGATGGGTGACGGATGACAGGTGGTGGCCACTGATGGGTGACGGATGACAGGTGGTGGTCACTGATGTGTGGTGGGTGTCTGGCGGTGGTTACTGATGAGTGATGGGTGACAGGTGGTGGTCACTGATGCGTGACAGGTGGTGGTCACTGGGTGACGGGTGACAGGCGGTGGTCACTGGGTGACTGGTGACAGGCGGTGGTCACTGATGGGTGACGGGCAACAGGCGGTGGTCACTGGGTGACAGGCGGTGGTCACTGATGGGTGACGGGTGACTGGCGGTGGTCACTGATGGGTGACGGGTGACAGGCGGTGGTCACTGATGGGTGACAGGCGGTGGTCACTGATGGGTGACAGGTGGTGGTCACTGATGGGTGACAGGTGGTGGTCACTGATGGGTGACGGGTGGCAGGAGGTGATCACTGGGTGACAGGCGGTGGTCACTGGGTGACGGGTGACAGGCGGTGGTCACTGATGGGTGATGGGTGACAGGTGGTGGTCACTGATGCGTGACAGGCGGTGGTCACTGGGTGATGGGTGACAGGCGGTGGTCACTGGGTGACTGGTGACAGGCGGTGGTCACTGATGGGTGACAGGCATTGGTCACTGGGTGACTGGCGGTGGTCACTGATGGGTGACGGGTGACTGGCGGTGCTCACTGATGGGTGACGGGTGACAGGCGGTGGTCACTGATGGGTGACGGGTGAAAGGTGGTGGTCACTGATGGGTGACGGGTCACAGGCGGTGGTCACTGATGGGTGACGGGTCACAGGTGGTGGTCACTGACGGGTGACGGTCGCTGATGGGTGACACGCGGTGGTCACTGATAGGTGACAGGCAATCCCGGCTTAAAGGGGCGACGTCATATGACGTCCGCCCGGAACGAGAGCCGTTCCGCTCCGCCGTCATTTGACGGTAGGCGAACGGCAAGTGGTTAAAAAGAAATTGATTTTACAGGTAAGTATGTATAAATAAATCCAATTTTTGTAGACGCTATAACTTTTTCGCAAACCAATCAATATACGCTTATTATCATCTTTTTATTGCAATTTTTTTTTTTTACCAAAAATATATAGAATACATATTGGCCTAAACTGATGAAGAAATTTGTTTTTTTTACATTTTTTTTTTTGGATATTTATTATAGCAAAAAGTAAAAAATATTGTTTTTTTTTTTCAAAATTGTCGCTTTTTTTGTTTATAGCGCAGGAACTAAAAACCGCAGAGCTGATCAAATACCACCAAAAGAAACCTCTATTTGTGGGGAAAAAAAGGACATAAACGTTGTCTGGGTACAATATCGCATGTCCACGCAATTGTTAATTAAAGCAATGCAGTGCCGTTTCTCAAACAAATGGCCTGGTCATTAAGGGGGTAAATCCTTCCGGTCTTTAAGTGGTAAATAAGTCAGAACTAGACTACATTAGTAGATTATTGTTCACCTACAGAACAAAAAAAATATCCTTTCTTATTTTTTCTATGTTTTAAGGGTCCTTTTCATGGACACACTCCATTCCATTCCGAAGGGGATCCATGAGCAGATCTTCTGCTGAATCAGGGCAGAACAGGATAGGTGCCAGTTTTGTGACATCCATGCCAGTTTTTGTACTCCTTTTGACAGAGGATCTATGGGCTACCGGATGTCTTGTGAGACTTGTGTCCGTTTACATCAAGCTACTTTCTATTCATCATGTTTGGGTCCTGAAAAAGACACAGCCCCTTTTTTATTTCTTTCTTTCCTGTACCTGGACAGACTCAGAGGTAGGTGAATGTAAATGGACACAAGTCCTATATGGAGCTTCTGATCAGGTCTACCTGAAAAACTGACAGGTGGATCGGGTCGGAAAGTCTGTGTGAAAAAGGGGCCTTACTTTCCAAAATGGTGCTTTCAGTTATTTCTTTTCCAGGAATCACAGAAGGCACGCTACGTTAGTGCTGGTTCACACTGGTGCACTTTGTGATACGACTTGGTTTGCACGAAATTGTATAACAAGGGAAATGCAACGCTGTGCGGTGTGGTTTTGGAAAAGGTTCCTGTGATACTTTGGTGCAGTTTGGCTCCATAGAATATTTTAATCACATCCAAAGTTGCATCAAAGTCGTACTACATAATCACACAGAAAATCGCATTGCAGTAGTGTGCACCAAGCCTTATACATTTTTGTTGTACGTTGCATGCAAAAGTCAATTCACAAATTGCTGCAAATAAATAGATATAAATTTTAAAGTCAACCAATCCAAAAAAAAGCCCAATCCAATTGTGTGTATAATGTTTAAGGGCCAGGAAAGCAAGTGTTTCAATTAGCAGTTATAAAAACAATTCCAAATACACCCTAGCTTTACCTTTTTAAGATGTATGGTCAGCCTGGTTGATTGTACCGTATATATCTAGACCCTGCAGGTATGTCCAGTATAAGATAACCTGAGATTTAAGTGTCAAGGGAGATAGAAGTTAATTCATAATCATTTTAGTTTGCATTGCCTTATTAAAAAGAACAACATTACATTGCTATTGTCTTTAAAAAATCTATTCTAAAAACATCCTTTTTTTCTATGCAAAAGTGTGCAGTTATTATTAGTGGCATGTGTTGCAAAAATAGCAATGACATTTAATAGTATGTGTTGCAAATCCCATGAGGAGGAAGTGGACTTTGGGAGGAAGTTACACACAATTACAATGGGTACGCTCTTCGTTCCCATTCTCAATAAAGTTAAACCGTATCTATGGTGAAAATGTAATATCATATATGCATTTCTACATTGTATTTCAATTATTTCTAGCCTACTCCTAATAATCTGAATGATCTCTAAGTCTGTAAACTTACTTTGTGTAGATTCCCACACATTTACTTCCTTAAATTCTGTGACATACTCACTATGCTCTGTAAGTAAGCACTGCCTTGTCACATATTTCACGGAGCCTGCTTTCTGAACTACAGAGGTACTGAGAGGAGGAGTTTCAGGAGGCAGATTCAGTACAGAAATTACTATTTACAGACAGCAAGGTAGCACGGGATATGTGGTCCTTAGAAACTGAAAGTAAACAATAGAGGAGAAGCTGAAAAGCATGCAGGAAATCCAGGAAGTTGTGGAAAGAGGTGCCAACAGACAGGCCAAACTCACAACAGCTCATGTTGGATTGTCAAAAATAACTATTGTTTGAATTGCTAATACAATAATGATGATATAAAATGAAAGCTGTGCCCATTGATTTCATTTAAAGGGGAATCCATAGTCCTTCTTGAGTACCGGCAATAAACTACAATTCTTCCCTTAGAGAATTGCCATATTATGGGGTTGATTTACTAAAACTGGAGAGTGCAAAATCTGGTGCAGCTGTGCATGACGGCCGATCAGCTTCTAACTTCAGCTTGTTCAATTAAGCTTTAACAAAAAAAAACCCTAGAAACTGATTGGCTTCTATGCAGAGCTTCACCAGATTTTGCACTCTCCAGTTTTAGTAAATTTAGCCATATGTGTTCCATCACGCTCCCAGATTTTTGTCAGCAGGTGGCATAGCAGAAATGAGTGGTACTCGGTTTTGTGTTCCTGGAACATCAGAGCACAAGCCTTCCCACTGTTGATTTTTGTAAGTTCCCCAACTTTTATGTAGCTGTCTGAAATAAGTGGCTCTAAGGTTATTACCATATTTGCAGCTGCTCACCATTTCCTGACCTGGTCCAGTCATGGAGGCTCGAAAGCATTCACGTTGCTCAGGTTAAGCCAGCCACTACAAGAAAGAGCCAAGGCCACATCCCCAATCAGAACTCACATGAAACATAGAAAAGTGACGGCAGAAAAAGACTAGAGTAGTCCATCAAGTCTGCCCTTTTTGTTTTTTGTTTTTGTTTTTTTTTTTTGTTTTCCCATTAACCTCGTTGTCTGACTATAGATTTATGTTTATCCCAAGCATGTTTGAAGCCATTTACTGTTGACTGTCTCACAACTTCTGTTGGTAGTTTATTCCAATCATCAACCACCCTTTCAGAAACATAATACTTTCTAAGATTGGTTTTGAACTTCCCTCCAGTTAGTTTGAGGTCATGTCCCTGTGTTCTTGATTTTGGTTTCATATTGAAAAGACTGCCCTCCTGAACCTTATTTACCCCCTTGATGTATTTAAAGGCTTCAGTCATGTCTCCCCTTTCCCTTCTTTCCTCCAGACTGTACATATTAACCTCCCTGGCGGTAATCCCGAGTGTGGCTCGGGGTGGAATTTCACTACCATTAGCGGTAACCCCGAGCCACACTCGGGATTGCATTGCTGGATCCAGGCTGGGTTACTCACCTTGTCCCCTGGATCCAGCGATGTCCTCCCGCGGTGTCAGCATGTCTGTCCCTCTGCCCGATGCCTCTGTGTGCCGGGCTCTGTTCCCTGCGAGCGTCGCGTTGCACAGGGATGGAGACCGGCGGGAAATTCAAATAGTGAAACACACAGCACACATACAGTACAATGTAATCTTACAGATTACATTACTGTATGAAATAATTTCACATCCCCTTTGTCCCTAGTGGTTTGCCCAGAGCCCTGCATGCACTTTTATATTATATATGTCATTCTTTCTGCCTGGAAACATGAGAATGTCCTTAGCAACCAAAAAGTGTCCCTTTGCGTCAAAAGTGTTTTTTATCAGCTAGAAAACACCGATAGTAAATAAGAATGATTTGCAGAATTGAGTGATACTGATTAGTGGGGAAATTTATCATCAGAAACTGAAAGTGACGACAGCGACAATTCTGCAACTGAGCAAATTTCAGTGTTTTTGGTTTGATTACATTATGGAATAAATTTTATTACTATTACGTTATTATTTCTGATAATTATTTATAGTTATTTATCATATTATAATTTATGATTTCATGTTTCAAACTTTTTCATACCCGGGATGTCTATTGTCTCTTGTTTGGACAGATTTAAGTGAGTTATTCCTAAGAATTACAGGCCTACAATATAAAACGCCAAATTTCCATGCAAAATAATGGTACCGCTTTCAGCACCAAAAATCTGACATAATCATACCGCCAGGGAGCTTAAGTTCCTGAAGTCGCTCTTAATATGTTTTATCCCTCAGAACCTTCACCATTGTTGTTACCCGTCTCTGAACTCATTCTGTCTGATCAATATCTTTTTGTAAGTGTGGTCTCCAGAACTGGACACAGTATTCTAAGTGAGGTCTCACTAAAGATCTATATAGAGGAATCAGAACCTCCTTCCTCCTGCTGGTGATCCCTCTACTAATACATCCCAGAATTCTATTTGCTTTTCCCACTGCCTGGTCACACTGTTTGCTCATTTTGCAATCATCTGAAATAAGCACCCCCAAATATTTTTCTTCTGTAGTGCAGAATAACACTGTACCCCCAATGCTGTACTCTCTAAGGGGATTCTTATTCCCTAGATGCATTATTTTACATTTAGAAATATTGAACTGCAGTCTCCACTGCTTTGACCATTCTTCCAGCAAATCACGTTTCATGTTACAGACACCTCCAGGGATATCAACCCTATTACACACCTTTGTATCATCAGCAAAGAGACATACATTGGCCAACAAACCTTTAGTTATATCACTTACATATAGGTTAAATAGGACAGGACCCAGTACAGAGCCTTGTGGTACCCCACTAGTGACTGGTCTCTGCTCTGGGATCTATCCTTTAGCCAAATGCAAATCCACTGAACCACCCAAGGGTTAAGTCCCAGCTTCTACAGCTTTTGTATTAGATCATTATGTGGAGCTGTATCAAATGCTTTGCTGAAATCAAGATACGCTATGTCCACAGCACCACCCTGGTCCAAAACACTGGTAATATAGTAAAAAATATTAGATTTGTCTGACACGATCTGCCCTCAGTAAAGCCATGCTGCTTTGGGTCTGGCTAACTGTGTATTTTTAGGTGATCAATGATCCTTCTTTTCAGGAGTGATTCCATTACCTTGACTACAATTGATGTTAAACTCATTGGCCTGTAATTGCCAGCTTCTACCTTGTTGCCCTTCTTGTGGATAGGTACAATATTAGCTATCTGCCAATCATGGGGAACTTCTCCTGTTAGAAGAGATTGATTAAAAAGATCCGTTAATGGTCCAACAACTATATCGCAAAGTTCTCTTGGAACTCTGGGATGAATACCATCAGGGCCCATTGCTTTATTAAGCTTTAACCGAGCCAGTTCCTCAGCTACCTCTGTCTCCAGAAACCCTAGAAATGAATCATCATTACTAGAACCAATATTATTCCCTAACTTGTTATCATTAGTGCAGTCTATGTCTGAGAAGACTGAACAGAAGTAATTGTTTAAATGGTTTGCTACAGCCTGGTGTCCCTCAACATATGTGTTGTGCCCGGTTTTCATTTTAGTGATCACATTGTAGTTTTTTCCTTCTATCACGAATGTACCTAAAAAAGGTTTTATCTCCTTTCTTAATAGACTTGGCAATTTCCTCCTCTTTCTGTGCTTTTGCAGCACTGATAATGTGTTTGGCCTCCTTTTGTCTATTTTATTTGTTTCTTCCGTTTATTCTTACTAACTTGCCTGACATATAATCTAGTTGCCTCCAGGATGGTAGACTTTAATAAAAATAAAAAAAAAATAAAAACCCCAGAAATGAATTCTCATCGTCTGTAAACGCTGCAACTTTTGCGCAAACCAATCAATAAACGCCGATTGTGATTTTTTAAAACAAAAATATGAGGAAACATCTAAATCGGCCAAAACTGATGGAAAAAAATGTTTTTTTATATTTTTTTGGATTTGTATTTTAGCAAAAAGTAAGAAATTTGTGTTTTTTTTGCAAAATTGTCGCTCTTCTTTTGTTTATAGCGGCGATCAGAAATGACGCAGAGGCGATCAAATACCACCAAAAGAGAGCTCTATTTGTGGGGGAAAAAAAAGGACACAAATTCTGCTTGGGTACAACGCCGCACGACCGTGCAATTGTCAGTTAAAGCGGCGCAGTGCCCAATCGCAAAAAGTGCTCTGGTCCTAAAGTGGGAAATCCTTCTGGGGCTTAAGTGGTTAAAATCTAAAACTTTTGTTTTTGTATATGATTTTTCAGTTCTTATTTTAATATCAAACCAAACACATTGGTGATCACTAGAACCCCAATTCTCCCCCACCTCTACATCACACAGTCGATCCCCATCTGTCAGTACTAGGTCAAGAATATGATCGCCTCGGTTTGGGCTTTTTACTAACTGTTATAGCGAAACCCCATTCAGTGCTTCCATTACATACCTTCTCCTGCTTGTAATAGCAGTTTGAGAATTCCAGTTAATGTCAGCCATGTTGAAGTCACCCATAATCAAAAAAGTAACCAACTGGTGGATTGTGGTGGGATTGTGTACGAGCTTACTCAGGCTGATATGTACATAGTTGACCATGTTGCTTCCTCTTGGATAATTGAAAGTTGTTTTACCCTGTCACCAATGATAAACAATGAATGAATTTAATGTCTCTTTTCACAAGGAACATGTTTTATCCTCATCAGTGAATTCATTGTGTTACAGATGTCTGTCATAAGTGGAAACTGCAAACTGCAAGAGGTCCTGATTAAAAGTTCCATTGGAGAAATCCTGATATCTGGGTGTAAAGAAGGGGTCCACGAGATAAATCTGAAAGGCGATGGTGCTGCTGAATATGGGTGAGTTTAATATTCAACAATTACTGCTAATGCACTGTAAACTGTAAGCTTCACGGGCAACGCGATTCAGAGGTCGATATTCCACATCCATAGTTTGTTGGGCAGAATTAGGATAAGTTTAGGTTTTGGTAGGTGTGCTACCTTTTATTTATACATGTTGCGTGTTCAAATAATAAACTACTATATTTATAATTGTAATGCTAACCATGGAGATCTGCCAGCTGTTCATGTCCATGGTAGTCTGAGGGACTGTGAATACATGCCAGTCTTCAACTGATCCCCTCATTCCATCATGGCTGTCATCATCTGATCGCTGTCATTATTGCTGTGGACATAAGCAGTAACCACATTTTAGGTACTAAAAGGTAAAATACCATGAAACGTTATTTATTGCTTGACGTGCATCATAAATACATATGTTGATATACTTTGCCTTTAGTAATACTGCTATATAACCTGTGCCCACATACTGACATGTAACAGACCTACAGTACCTGGACACCTACATTTGGGGAGCTTTTTGTATTGCTTTCTATTTTCTGCTGTGTACTAAAGGAGTTCTATTTTCAACTTAATGTTTGTATTTGGTTTGTATTTATGTCTGTCATTTATTTATGTTTACCCCCTTGTAGCATACCAGATATGTCATCCTATGTCAGGCACACATACCTTGTGTCTCCCTAGCTATGTGACTGAGTAAAGAGCCTAAAACATGCAAACTGGGAATTGGTTTGACTCTATCACTGTAGCTTTTGCTTTAAAAAATGAAATGATTAAAATGTGTAGTGATTATGCAATAGTATTGCCTAATTTTACACCGTATTAGCAAAACTCTGTACACTTAGTCAGCTATCTTGCTAAGAAGCGTCTGTATTTGCAGATGCAGCATAGACCACAGCTGGCATGTTGCATGGTCTTTGATCTTTGTTGGCATACTATTGCACCAGTGCAGATTGCCCAATTCATACCTCAACTATATATTATTGCACTTGCATGCATCACCCTATATGCGCATTGTACCAAATGGCAAAAGGGCCTATTCCAGGCTTGATTTAAATCATCATTTTTAAAGAGCAGCTGTCATCTCTGTCCCGCAACAGCTCCTCCTCTGACCCACTGTTGACTCACCGACAGTCTCATTCACTTTAATGGGACGGCTGGTGATGCAGCAGTGTCACAACAAGGTGAGGGATGTGGCGGCAGCAGGTGAGTGGATGCCCGCTAACAGGCACTGCCATGATGTATCTGAAATGACAGGTGCTCTGTAAATATAAGGACTTATTCTTGCTGGTAATTAGAATCTTTCATATTTGCAAACACAATGAAGGTTTCCTATTTAGAATAATAAGCTGTCAGGTTAGTAGAACAGCGATATCAGAACCGATTCAATCATACAGCTTGTAGTGAACATAGATTTTCAAAATGGGATAAAGGAATATTCCTGAATGTGTTTTTTCTCATGGTTGCTATGAAATTGTGTGAATGCATCAATGCAGTGCATGTTATCTCAGCTTGCAGAGCTTGGATTCATTGAATGAGTTTACCAAAAATGTGTATATTGCAGAATATACAACCTCATGCTGCTTAACTAAGCTCCATTTCATGCTGAATAAACTAAATTATTAATGTAAATAGAAAAATATCTTTAGATAGATTGTTACTCCAAAAGCATTTTATTAAAATAAATTTGATAAAAATCAAAAAAATCTGATTTAAATCAAAAACATCCAATTTTTTTTCTTTTCTAAAAGAAAATCATTGATTTTTATCCACCCTGTCCTATTCATACTGGTTTGTGCACATTCACCAGTGCATCTAAACAGTTCAGAAATGCACCTGACTTAATATTTAGGCCTCAGACACACGGTGCGATTTTGAGGCCACGTTTTTGGCGTTTTTTGCAGCTCTCCATGTTAGTCAATGGTCCCATAAAAATGCAGAAGTTTTTGAGCTGTAGAGGGCATCGGCGTTAGTGCTGAAAAGTAGAACTCATGGCCAGCACGTTCCAAGGCTGTAACGTTTTGGCGTTTTTACTGCCGACGCCGCAAAATGCACACTAACGCCGTTCTGACATTAACCAGCGTTTTTGACGCCGACATTTTTAGGTTAAAGAAAATAGCAGATAGAGATATGGTTTTTTTTAAAAAAAAAAAAAACACCTATTGACGCCGACACTGACTAACGCTCATTAACGCCGATGCAAAACGCCGATTTTTTCCCTGACGCCGGGCCCGACGTTTTGATTATTTTTTTGCATACGCCTGTGTGTATGAGGCCTTACCAGCACACAGCAGGTGTTTTCTCTTGTATGCTATGTGGTGTGCTAACCTTGAGGTACATGTATGCACACCGAAGAAGTTCTATCAGATATGAAAAGTTTTGCATTGATTTACTAAAAGCAAATAGACTGTTCAATGCAGTTGCGGTCACTTTAGTAAATATGGTGAAGCTCTGCTTATTTTCATCCTCCAGTCACATTCAAGCAAACTTTTTTTAAAAATTTTCCTTGCACTTGATTGGGCAGTCTTTATAAATTGAGGCTTCAACACATTAACTAAGATCTAGGGAAAATGAATGCAACCATACTTGCAAAGTGCACAGTCTAGTTGCATTTAGTAAATCCACCACAATGTGTCAATGCTTGTGACCATGCGCTGAAACTTTCACAGAACAGTGTGAATGTCAAAGTGCTGCCTTCTGCCTACGCTTTATATATGGTGAGAGCCCTACTACTGAAGATACATAGACATGGATGAGGTGGACTGCCCTGCATGGCTGTAGTGTTTTTAGATTGTCAGTGGGAGAGGGATTGTCAATCTGAGAGTAAAGCCCCGCACACACGGGGAATTTTCGTTCGACAGCTGATTGTCTGAAATTCTTACCGTTAGTATGCTCCTTTCAACAGCCGATTTTGATTTTTTTCGTAAGACAAAAGCTTGTGCAGATTAGAATTTTTTTTCGGACGGGAACTCAACGTCCGATTTTCGTACGAAAAAAAATTGTACGATCACGAATACGCATGCTCAGAAACGAAAAAATACATACAAAGCTATTCAACACATTACGTCACTTCTGATGTTGAATTTGGTTGTGTGAAAATTTTCGTATTGTTAGTACACTCTTCACTTTTGACATGAGGCAAGCATCCAACAAAAAACGGACGTTTTGTTGTCCGAAATTTGCATCGCGTGTATAAGGCTTTAGGCTGGGTTCACTCCAATGCGAATTGGATGGGGGTTTCTCTATGGGGCCGATTCACACATCTCTGCAGCAGCTCCGGTGCAAATTGCATAGGAGTCCTGTGTGTCTTTTGGTCCGTTTCAGGTCCGAATTCAGCCCAAAATTTTGACTGAAATAAGACCTGAAACGGTGAATGGAGATGCACCGAACCCCTGCTGTGATCCGCTGTGATTTCCAGTGTGAACTCAGCCTAAAGCTGGATATACATTATACAACTTTTGTTGTTCGATTTCCTTTAGATTTACCTTCAACTACGTAGTGCAAGGGCTTGCCTGATTGCGTACAAATTGAAATGTTTAGGTTTGACCTCATATTATATGGTTTTGGTAAAACTAAAGGAAAAACATCTAAAGACAATTGTATGGTGTGTATCCAGCTTAAAGTGGTTGTAAAGTCTCCTGGCATATGCATTAAGGTGAAAAACCTTTTAAGTGCATCAGCCCCCCCCCCCCTTTACTTACCTGAGCCCAAACCGATCCCGTGCCGTGGACGAGCCTTGTCCCTCTAGCTGCCGGCTCCGGTCCTCATTGAATGGATTGATAGCAGGGGAGCCATTGGCTCCCGCTGCTGTCAATCAAGTCCAGTGACACGGGAGGCGGGGCCGAGTCCTGCTGTAACAGCAGGACTCAGGAGCACACCAGCACCGGTGATCACCAGGGAAATCGCTTCCCTGACAGGTCACTGAATGCGGAGTAGGAGCCAAGATTGCCGCTGAGGGACCCCAGAAGATGAGGTTCGGGGCCACTCTGTGCAAAATCGCTGCACAGAGGAGGTGAGTATAACATGTTTGTTATTTAAAAAAAAAAAACGGGAACCTTTACAATCACTTTAAGGCCGGCCATACTTGGGACGAAGTCTGAAAGAATTTTCTTTAGAAAATCTTATCTAAGAATTTTTGTTCAAATTTCACCCCATTAGTGAGCCACAGCAATGGCCGATTTTCATGCGGCCATCAAATTTAAGTGATCGGGCATGTGGGAAATTTTTTGAAAAACAAACCATTTTCTAATCAATAATGGGAGAATCTTGTGAGAAATACAATCGAAAAAGAGCAAGAAAAGAACATTTCAAGAAAGAAAAGATTCCTGGCTGCACAAATTCTTTTCTGTAGAAACGTGGTGAAATTGAAGGCTTGGTTAGTCGAATGGTGTTGCATCGGATCAGGAAACGCACAAAATTTCTGATTTTTGAAAGAAAATTTGTTCAGAATTCGACCCATGTATGAACTGCAAACGTGGACTTCAGTGGGTTTGCAGGAAGTGACTTCAGCTGATACTCTGAATATAGATATTTAGTTGGAACTACTAGCATCACCTAGAAATGTTGCCACAGTACCAAAGTCAAAATGCCCAAACTGCATACTTTATTTAAAGTGTTATATAATTGTGCCATGTAGCCATAGAGTACCTGGAATGGCAATTTAGCTCTTGGGCACTCATACTTTGTTTTGCATTTTGCCTATTTTATAAGTAATACCAGAATATCACACAGGTTTGTTTTAGCTGAGGTTTTGTCCAAATTTTATCAGTCACCAAAATGATCTGCTCCAACTTAAAGGGGCTTTAAACCCTCAGGGTTTTTCACCGTAATGCATTCTATGCATTATTCTATGCATAAAATGGCGGTCATTGCAATATTATATTTTTTTAAATTACAAAATAAGAAAACAGTAAAGTTAGCCCAATTTTCTTTGTATATTGTGAAAAGGAGGTTGCGTTGAGTAAATAGATACTAAACATGTTAAGGTTGGCGACAAACGACGGTTAAAAATCTCCATAGGCGACGCTTTAAAATGTTTTCACGGTTAGCAGGTTAGAGTTACGGAGGAGGTCCTTTTCTATGATTATTGCTCACACTCTGACGATTGTGGCGATACCACACATGTGTAATTTGAACACCGTTTACATTTGTGGGCGCGACTTACATATGTGTTTTCTTTGCTGCGTAAGCTCACAGGGACGGGGGCGCTTTAAATTTATTTATTTATTTTTTATTTATGTTATTTTTTTTAGCACTGTTCCTTTAACCACTTCAATACTGGGCACTTAAACCCCCTTCCTTCCCGGACCAATTTTCAGCTTTCAGCGCTGTTGCAGTTTGAATGACAATTGCGCGGTCATGCGACACTGCACCCATATGAAATTTTTATCATTTTTTTCACACAAATAGAGCTTTCTTTTGGTGGTATTTAATCACCCCTGGGTTTTTAATTTTTTGTGCTATAAATTAAAAAAGACAAAACATTTTCAAAAACAATGCATTTTTCTGTTATAAAATTTTGCAAATAAGTAATTTCTCTTGATAAATTTTGACCAAAAATGATACTGCTACATTTCTTTGGTAAAAATAACCCAAATTGGAGTTTATTTGGTGTGTAGACAGTGTCAGGGGCAGTGTAGACAGACAGGCGGTTGTGGTTTATTTGAGGTTAAACCCAATAAAAATGGTTTCTTTACATCGTCATAGTAAAAACCAGTTTTAAATAGTTCTCTTTAATGAATAAACGTTTTAAAATATTGTCTTTTTACGTAACAAAAACTTTTACAAAACAGAAAAAATTAAATATCGTGTTTTTTAATTTTTGGGTCCCCACTAATTTATGGTGGTTTTCTTTCGAGATAAACACACTTTTTTTACTATTTTTAAAGTATACCCACGTCACAGCGTACTGGCGCGTTAACAGTAAGTTTGACGTTGTCGCGACTTTCGACTTTTAACCAGGCCCTTCCTT
>BLSH010379081.1:2867917-2884922 GCA_018402905.1 Glandirana rugosa | reverse complement strand
TGTCTCTGTTTTCAATGTGACGGCTGTGATTGGACACAGCCGTCACATGATCGGGAGGGCCAGTCACTGCGCCCGTATCCCGATCTCCGCTCAGCTGGATCCTGTGATCATAATGATCACAGGATCCAGCAGCAGCGCGGCGCGTGCCCGCGCTGCGAGCTCCCGTTCTGCAGGACGTATATACACGTCCTGTCAGAACGGGGAAGCTTCCACCCGGCCGTATATGTACAGTGGCCGGGTGGCAGGTGGTTAAAAAAAAAAAATCTGATCACTTTTATGGCTGTCAGAAGGAATGTAAAACATCCCTTGTGACAGTAATAAGTGGTGACAGGTACTGTTTATGGAGGGATCGGGGGTAAAAGACCCCCAATCCCTCCTTTGCACTTAAATGTATTCGGATCGGAAAAAAACTGGGATTCTGAATACTGTCATTTTTAAAATCTGCGCCATTGGCCGCTGAGTAAACAGGAAGTTGTGACGTCACTTCCGGAATTTCATGAACGAGACCCAATCAGAGCCGATTCCAGCTTCTATCGGGACTCCACAGCCGGCGGATGCGCCGGACGGATGCCCCGGTCTCCCGGTGGGACGGGAGGCCGGGAAAGAGCAGCGGAAGGCGGCGGGAGAAGGGAAATGTCCCCAGCCGTTGCCTGGGATAACGGCTGAGCGGCTCCAGAGCTTGATCGGCCATTATCACCAGATAGCCGACCACCCGCTCTAAAAAAAACTGTACCGGGGTATAGCCGGTAGCTGCAGGCTATACACCATTACATCCACATCTCCCGACCGCCGTATACAAACAGCGATTTGCGTGAAGTGGTTAATATGCAGCAATGTAAACAAAATTAGGGAGTGGGGCGCATACTTTATCACAGTGCTGTAGGTTCTCTCTGCAGTTTAACTGATGGTTTTCTGACAGCCCTGAAAAAAAAAAGAAAAAAGTTTGAACCGATAAACAGTGGAGAAGTTCCCGTGTGTATTTGTTTGAGTATTAAAAGTTCCTCACACAATATTGCAGGAGTATAGAGAAAAAAAAAATAGTTCACTTGTTTGCATGCTGGCTGATGCCAGAGACAAACCTTATTCTCTCTCATTGGCTCCAGCAGGTGAAGCGTTTACAGCGTTCTCTCGCAGCGTATCTTTTGTTTGGGACACAGGGGAGCCCCTCTTCAGCGCTCACAAATGAAAAGCTGCTAAGCCCTCCAGCCAGTGAAGCACGCATTCAGCTTGTTCCCATACTATTATAAAAAAAAAAAAAAAACGCACACACACAGCCGGTGCCAGTGTAACATTGTGTTTCATTGTTTGAAAGACAGGTTTCTTGGTAGCCATTCAATTTAAAGGATAACCCAGGGGGCCTGCACTATTTATGTTTGCTGGCTAAGAAATCCATCTTAAGCAGGTTTTATAATTTGTTTTGGATAAATACATAAAGTTCTTCTCTGTCCTTAAAGTGCACCTGTAATCTTGGCCAAAACAATATGCCGTAAAGAAGACGGGGAACCTTACTGCTTCCTGGTTTACTGCTATTATATGATTTTAGACTATGCCTTGGTTAATTCCCTATTCTGTTATGTTCTACCCCTTTAGAATGTGGCAGTTATATAGGGAGGTTGGGTCATGGAAGAGTGTCATGGATTGCAATGTGGTGCTAAATGTCAGTTGAGCTTGTCACACCTAACAGATCTTCTGCTAGCAGAGACTTTCTAACAGGTGAACAGAATGTAATCATAAGAGGCTAGAAGCAGGTCTTATTCAAAGTAAACAAATACCTTCTTCAACAGTGGAAAAACTAGTACAGCACCTTCCTCCATGTATTATGGTAAAATTAATTTAACTACTTGCCTACTGGGCACTTTTATCCCCTTCCTGCCCAGGCCAATTTTCTGCTTTCAGCGCTGTCACACTTTAAATTACAATTGTGCGGTCATGCAACACTGTACCCAAATTTTTATCATTTTGTTTACACAACTAGAGCTTTATTTTAGTGGCATTTAATCACCTCTGGGTTTTTTTATGTTTTGCTAAATAAATAAAAAAAAAGACTGAATTAAAAAATAAAAACACTTTTTTTATGTTTCTGTTATAAAATTTTGCAAATAGTTATCTTTTTTTCATGAATTTAGGCCAGCATGCATTCTGCTACATTTCTTTGGTGAAAATAACTAAAATCAGTGTATTTTATTGTAGTGGGTGCCCCGCATCTCCCGCAGCCATACCAAGCTGTCCGAGGCTCTCAATGAAGGGAGAGCGTGCCTGTCAGCTCCTGCGGGGGATTTCTCTCCCTCCCTCTCTTCACTGACTTTCTGCATTATGCGAGCGGTGCTTGCACACACGGGCAACCACTCTGCTCCCTCCCTTGCATCTTCATTGGCAGGAGGAGGAAAGCCAATAGACAGCCACCGGAATTGCAGGAAGGAATTCTGGGACATGTAGTCCCCATCTAAATCGGCCCCATAGCCTTGTATGGGGGCAGGACTACAAGGTCCAGGACTCTGCATTGAAAGGAGCTTAGGACAATTTCTTGTCTGCCTGAGGTGAGGCAGACACCACAAGGCAGGAGAAGAGGCTGGACCTAGGGGAGAGGTGTTGCCTCCCGGGTCAGTCCACCGCTTCTTTTCAGCCATCCAAGGCCGGTCAGGGACATCCAGCCTTAGAGAGGATCCTAGGTGCATATCCAGGTGCACCTGTACCGATGGCATGAAGCATTCCAGTGTGAGGGCACTTTGCAGGAAACACTGCACACAGACAGAGTTACTTCACGTTTGCCCACACTTACCAGAACCTGGGTCACATTGACGCCCTGTTAAGCAGTCACAGTGTCCGCCTTGCTATCCGGATACTGTCAGCATACCACAGTTACACTTTGTCAAGCAGGAGTTTAATTGCACCAACTAAAGTGGCTAGCTGAAGATCCAAGGCCTCATTCTTCTTTCAAGGGACTGAAATTACTGGTGCCATATGGGCACGCACACTCATACTCGAGGCTCTGTATATGTAGTGTATGTAGGGGTAGTCTGACTTGGGAGTTACACCACTGAACACTGAATTAGGTACAGTCTGTGGTGTCAGGGGATAGAAGAGAGAGGTCTGACATAAGAGAGGGTCATTCTTCTGCTCACCTCCTGCCTGGATTCATAGAGCCAATTTAAGTAACCAATCTAGTATAAGTTGCCATGTTGTGATTTACTGTTATTGAAGTGTTTGCCTCTGCTCTTGTGGTTATTCACAGTTGTGGAATCCCCTGAAAGCAGCCTATATAATGTATTGAGTTATATGGCTCTTGATCTCAGTTATTGCTCTTCAGCTAATTCATTCAAAAATATACTGTTACTGTCTGTTACTTTTCTACAGAAACCTTACAGTAAAGACATTTCTGTGTTTTATCATAACGTGTGTTTTTCATTGGTCCTCGTACTTACACTATCGCCAGCAGTTATCATCAAATAACAGGCATGGCAGTGATCAGGGACACTGACTGGTGACAGTACGAAAAAAAAATCAAATTTTTACCAAATATTTTTTATTATATCTTTTTCTTTTTTTTATGTTTTTTTTTTTACCGCAATTTGACCAGAGCAATATAATGTTACCATAGCAACACTGTACTTCTCTGGAGAAATGATCAGTATATATATATTTTTTTGCACATTATGTTTACATATAGCAGTGCATTACATTGCTATATGTAAGCATTTTACTTAGTGAAAACAATTCATTCAGTTTGTTTTGTTGTGACTAGCATTGATTGGTCAGAATTAATCACATGGTACAGATGAGCTTTGATTTGCCCAGTCTGTACCATGTGATCACACTAACCAGTCACAGATAGCAACACAATTGTATACAATGGATAGCTTGAAAGGAAGCCATCCATTGTATACAAATGTCCTGTGACCTGCTGTGATTGGTTACATGGTTACATGGTACTGGCGTGGGCCGGTAGAGTGATCAGTCATCGGCTGTGTTCGGTCCGGGGGGATGTCATATGACATCCAACTGGATCGACAAGAGATTCATTAATGGCGTCATTATGCCATATGCTGGGTGGGAACTGGTTAAAAATGAGTCACACATTATTTTCAATTAAGGTGTTCCACTAGCACCATCAAAATGATCCGGCTGCCTTAATTCCATGCATAATGTGAGTGGAGCCTAAACCTGCAATCCAAGGCCAAGTGCTGTGAAGGTAGGTGCTAACCTTCTTTTTTAGGAAAATTGGTTGGTGGAAATTTAGGTGACAGAGCGATGTACTGAGCTCCCAATAGGTGAATATGTCAGCAATACTATCCCTCCTCCCAGAATAAGATTTCTTAAGGTTTTTCACACCTAATGCTCCACAAACTGACTTCCCAGCACTATGAAAAACAAAACTTAAAACTTGGGAGTCTCCTCTTTACTAATTTTAGCTCCACCTTCTGACCTGGTACACAAAAATAGTATTTTATGGTGAAAGCCTCTATCTCACCTTAGCATACTTATACCTTTACCTTAGTAATGGGTAGGGATGAGTGAACCAAGTTTAGTTTGCAGGAGATTTAGTGAACCTTGTGGGATCCAGCTTCCCCAGGGGTGACCAGGTATGGCACTCACATACTTACATTGGTCCAAAAAGGGCTTCATTGAAAATGCTCAAATCTTTAAACAACTTGCTTGGGGGTTACCTTACACCTGAACATGAAGTTATGGAACAATACAATACAGTAATTTAAGTGACATTAACCAAAAATAAATAGCCATAGGGTTTCCCTAAAATTCCTTCCAGGCCCTTATGCAAACTGGCAGCCTAGGTGGGTTTGAAAGGGAGAGCAGTGAGTATACTCTTCTCACTTCCTATACAAGACCAGGTTGCATGTCTTTCAACATGGGGGGGGGGGGGTACCTTGCAAGAGGGTGTGCAGCCAAGTTTTGCATATTAAATCCAAAGTCTATATCTTTGGATCTACAGATTGTTTTGACATGTGGTTCTCAATAAATAGGCCTCGTTTTAGTATATAATTGGTTTAAATTGCACAAGTTTCTAACAGATTTAGAGTAATATTTGACAATTTAATGTTAGCCAGGTGTAGAAATTGTTTTTATTGCAGGCCTTGTATGTGTTTTTTTTTTCTTTGCTTTATTTTTATTCAGTTGTTTCTGGAATGGGTGTCTGAAGATAAATATCGATATATAAGACATTTCTTAACCTTTATGAATATGTCAGGTATGCTTCTTAAACATCTATTTTTTCCATTATTTATTAAAACTTTTCATGCAGTGAAAACATTTTACTTGTTAATGAGGGAAAGTGGAAGAAATTAATGACATAGATCCCGGGAACCTCCAAGATGTCTCCTTTTAACCATGCACAAGCGGCTCTCTCTTTCTGACTCTATGTAGTTTAATTTCTTTGATAGGGTTCAGTAAGCAAATGCAAATAGATTTAATGATTTGCATCAGTAGATCATTTCTCAGTTTAATATCCTCTGATATTTTGGTCAAGGACTTCTTCTTTTTTGGTGGCTGGTGGAATTTCATATAATAAAAAAATATTAATGTGGGATCCATTATGATACATTCAAATTAAATGGTATATATTAACCATTTATTCATAGGGAATATTTTTCAAGGGGCTGTTTCTGTCAGTCTAGTGACAGTCAAAAAGGAATCGATCTTGAAAGAAAATGGAATAACTCTTAAAAATGAATATGGAACAGACATATTAATGCACTTTTAAGGAATAATCATTACGGTTTGGGTTCTGACGTGCGATGATTGCCTGTAGGCCTCAAAAGTCCTGAGCCACAAAAAGGGTCTTTAAAAAAGACTGAATGCAAATGCATTATTCTGTCAGAAATGAAAAATACAGGCTTCAAACAACTGCGGAGATAGCCTGAAAATAGATGCTGGATTGGTGGATCGGTTCATAAGTTATTTTTCTTTTAATGGTAAAAAAAAGATCATTTGAGGTAAGTTTTAGCAAATGCTTTGCATTGCAGGCTGAGACATTTCATTTTCTTTCTGGGCAAAAAAATAAAATAAAATAAAAACACACAGCAGACAATGTATACAGTATAATTCAGAAAGGATCTTGATTTTTAAGATCTTAAGAATTTAAAGTTGGTGGATTAAAAAAAAGGGCACTTAATGCAGTTTTGTGTTTATTTAAAAAAAAAAAATCAATTTGTAAATGCATCTAATGTAAATACTTGAATTAGTCTTGATAGTATCCTGTAATCCTTTGCATGGCAGCACTGGTAGAAGGGCGACACTAAGAGCAACTGTACTTGGCTGCATGCACATGTGCCGACAGTGAAATGGGAGGAGCATAGAGGGATGAACTGGGAGGAGCAAAGAAGGGTGAGACGTGATGACCTACCTCAGCAGATCACTTTTTCTCAATTGTACCAATCTACAAGTCGTGTGGTGTGTGGTGTTTTCTTGACCAAACTGTGTTGTGGTGCAGTGAAGGTCAAGGAACAGGCTGTGCTATCTGACAAGAGTGCCGGTAGAGGAACTGCATTGGATTAAAACATTTTTTGGGTGGGGGGTAAAGTCTGTCTTCTATGTGTTTTTGAGCTGTTTACTATGCTAATTGCTTTGGTTTCAGCTGGAACTTTGGTCAGATTTACAGTAGGGGAACCTATGGGGACAGAAACATGGGAGCTAGCACTGCTGTTTATTTATTTTTTTATTTTTAAAGGTGCAGGCTAGTCCCTTCTACCCACTACTTAGTAAACACTGATCCCCTTGACAAAGTTGTATGTGACGAAACATGTTGGGGACGGAGTCAGACAGTGCCCTGCAGTTGGATATTTGATCAGCAGTGTGTGAGACCAGGAGTGTTCCTTCACTGACTGGCCAGTGTTTTTCTTTGTTTGAGGAGTGAGTGCCTAGCTAGCTGCAGGATTTCACTGAGGCTGTTTTTCTATGAGTTTCTTTTGCACTGCAACATTGTATCATTGTAAGCACATAAATGTGTTTTAAACAATATCACACTATGTGAAGTTTCTTTTTGTGGTGATCTTCCATCCTCTTTGGAGCACTTGGCTTTAAAGTGATTGTAAACAATCACCTTGTAAAGCAATCCAATCAGTTTAGAATAGTGATAAAAGGAAAAACATTTTTGTATGGATATAAAAAACTTTGTACAACGTAAACACATTTCCCTTTTTATAAGTGATTACATTCCCTCTGTTCTCAGCTGCAGAAGAGCTGGAGGAGGGGAAACAGCAGCACACTGAGCTTCCCAGTGAATGGCTGTGCAGGGGAGGGGGGGTGTCAGGATAAATCTCATTATTGGAGGAGAGCAAGCTGAGCTCCCAGCATAGCTAGAGAACTGACCATGGTGTGTTCTCCTGCTTAGTGTGGTCAGTATTTATTAGGAAAGCAAGGGACTAGCAGCTTCACCAAGGATTTCACACGAAGGAAGCAATACACATACAGGTACATATCAGGAGTATGTAATGTTGGGGTAACAAATGCTGTAACACAAGCTGAGCTTGCCTATCTTGAATAAACACAGCCATGTTCTTTTGGTGAGTACAATCTTGATTATAGGGTGAAGGGATCACTAAGGAACAGTGTAGATTTACATGAATATTCGCTGGGTGAACAGTTTTTTGAAGAGAAATTTCATTATACTTTTTATTATGTTGGGGACTTTTCTTATACTTTGATTTTCACTTAGACTTCTTTTATTATTATTTTTGGGTGTGTTACATGGACACTAATTGCCACTTAGCTCTTTGTATGCCAATTTGTTTTACTATTTTTGAGTGTATTGTACTTTTTCTTTTTTTGCACATAAGTGTATAAGTATATTAGTTTTGATTCTATGATGTGGCTGTAGAATGATGAAAGCTCTATACTATATGCAGAAACCTGTTACTTCATATTTTGATTTTTGGTGTTTGATTTCAAGCTGTTCCTCAGTCTGAAGCAAAAAATCAAAAGTCAGCAGCAAAATATAATTGTACACGTACCCGTTCAGGGATCCGGTGTTGACTGCTTTCGGCTTCACAGCCGGCTCCCACTGCGCATGACAATGTAAACTGTCCCGCAGCTTTCTTGGACCTGTGATGTGTCCCAGTAGGCTGCGGGGGATGGGAGGGGGGGTGAACGTGTGGGAAATGGGAGCAGGTACCTGGTTTTGACAAAAAAAAAAGAAAGTTGCAAAAGTTAAAGAGGAGGGGGTAGGAGGCAGACAAGTGGAAGTTACCCATTTGGGTGAAGCTCCGCTTTAAGTACAGCAGCTGCTTTACATATATAGGAACAAAAAAGCCAGGCTCTGAGGAAGAGGCTGTGGCCCCAATACGCGTTAGCCAGCCTGTTTAGGACACCATCAGCAAACGGTGGATCGGATGCGAAGCCGTCAAGTGCTTGAAATGCCTGTTATCTTATCTTGTTTGTGAGTATGCTTCTATGATTCTATAATAATTTTTTTTTACTGAGGGTAATGCGTTAGGCCAATGCGTCCCTGTGTGCTTTTTTGTTTCTCTAGTGTGTCGGGACTCCCCCAGTCCGTCGAGAGGCAGCACAGCGGCACATTACCCGGTGATATCACAAGCAGATACCCCCTGTTCACCATAGTGGAGAAGCCTCCTCTCCTTGAGTGCAGGAATTAATTAACATTTGGCTTTACATATATACACTGAGCAAAATTATAAACGCAACTTTTTTGTTTGCCCCTATTTATCATGAGCTGAACTCAAAGATCTACGACTTTGTCTATGTACACAAAAGGCCTATTTCTCTCAAATATTGTGCACAAATCTGTCTAAATCAGTGTTAGTTAGCACTTATCCTTTCACCTCACAGATGTGGTATATCAAGATGCTGATTGGACAGCATGATTATTGCACAGGTGTGCCTTAGGCTGGCAACAATAAAAGGCCACTCTAAAATGTGCAGTTTTATTACACAGCACAATGCCACAGATGTCGCAAGTTTTGAAGGAGCATGCAGTTGGCATGCTGACTGCAGGAATGTCCACCAGAGCTGTTGCCCTTGAATTGAATGTTCATTTCTCTACCATAAGCTGTCTCCCAAGGTGTTTCAGACAATTTGGCAGTACATCCAACCGGCCTCACAACTGCAGACCTTGTGTAACCACAGCAGCCCAGGACCTCCACATCCAGCATCTTCATCTCCAAGATCGTCTAAAACCAGCCACCTGGACAGCTGCTGCAACAATCGGTTTGCATAACCAAAGAATTTCTGCACAAACTGTCAGAAACCATCTCAGGGAAGTTCATCTGCATGCTCGTCGTCCTCATCGGGGTCTCGACCGGACTGCAGTTTGTCGTAACTGACTGAGCAAATGCTCACATTCGATGGCGTCTGGCACTTTGGAGAGGTGTTCTCTTCATGGATGAATCCTGGTTTTCACTGTACAGGGCAGATGGCAGACTGCGTGTATGGCGTTGTGTGGGTGAGTGGTTTGCTGATTTCAACGTTGTGGATTGAGTGGCCCATGGGGGAGGTGGGGTTATGGTATGGGCAAACGTATGCTATGGACAATGAACACAGGTGCATTTTATTGACAGCATTTTGAATTCATAGAGATACCGTGACGAGATCCTGAGGCCCATTGTTGTGCTATTCATCCACGACCATCACCTCATGTTGCAGCATAATAATGCACAGCCCCATGATGCAAGGATCTGTACACAATTCCTGGAAGCTGAAAACATTCCAGTTCTTGCATGGCCAGCATACTCCTCGGACATGTCACCTATTGAGCATGTTTGGGATTCTCTGGATCGGAGTATACAACAGCGTGTTCCAATTCCTGCCGATATGCAGCAACTTCGCACAGCCATTTAAGAGGAGTGGACCAACATTCCACAGGCCATATTCAACAACCTGATCAACTCTATGTGAAGGAGATGTGCTGCACTGCATGATGCAAATGGTGGTCACACCAGATACTGACAGGTTTTCGGACCCCCCCGGACCCCCCAAATACAGTAAAACTGTGCATTTTAGAGTGGCATTTTAGTGTGGCCAGCCTAAGGAACACCTGTGCAATAATCATGCTGTCTAATCAGCATCTTGATATGCCACACCTGTGAGGTGGATGGATTATCTCGGCAAAGGAGAAGTGTTCACTAACACAGATTTAGCCCTGGTTCACCCTGACACAAGGCCCTGGAGCACCAGGACAATGGAATTACCCACAAAATGACCCCATTTTGGAAAGCAAACACCCCAACATATATTCTATGAGGCATTATGAGTCTTTTGTACGCTTCAATTTTTTCCACAAGTCTTCGGAAAACGTGGAAAGAAAATGAAAACGTACTTTTTTTCACAAAGTGATCAATTTATATGATATTTTGAACACATAGCATGTATATAGCAAAAATAACCCCCCAAAATATATTCTGCTACTCGTCCCGAGTATGGCGATGCCACGTGTGAGACTTTTTCACACCCTGGCCACATAGAGGGGTCCAACATGCAGGGAGCACCGTCAGGCATTCTAGGAGCAGACATTTCACATCTAATTTCCTAACGACCTATTACACCTTTGAAGGCCCTGGAGCACCAGGACAATGGAATTGCCCACAAAATGACCCCATTTTGGAAAGCAAACACCCCAACGTATATTCTATGAGGCATTATGAGTCTTTTGAATGGTTCATTTTTCTCTACAAGTCTTCGAAATACGTGGAAAGAAAATGAAAACACTATTATTTTTACACAAAGTGGTCAATTTATAAGGTATTTCTAACACATAGCATGTATATAGCAAAAATTAACCCCCAAAATATATTCTGCTACTCGTCCCGAGTATGGCGATACCACATGTGTGAGACTTTTTCACACCCTGACCACATACAGAGGCCGAACATGCAGGGAGCACCATCAGGCATTCTAGGAGCATAAATTACACATAAAATTTCATTCATACCTATCACACTTTTGAAGGCCCTGGAGCACCAGGACAGTGGAATTACCCCCAAAATGACCCCATTTTGGAAAGCAAAGGTATATTCTATGAGGCATGGGCTGCAGATAGGTACTTGGGTACTCTGATGTGCTGCAGATAGGTACTCAGGTATTCTGATGGGCTGCAGATAGGTACTCGGGTACTTTGATGGGCTGGAGACAGGTACTTGGGTAATCTGAAGGGCAGGTGACAGGTACTCAGGTACTCTGATGGGCTGGTGACAGGTACTCGGGTACTCTGATGGGCTGGTGACAGGTACTCGGGTACTCTGATGGGCTGGTGACAGGTACTCGGGTACTCTGATGGGCTGGTGACAGGTACTCGGGTACTCAGATGTGCAGGAGACAGGTACTCGGGTACTCTGATGGGCTGGTGACAGTACTCGGGTACTCTGATGGGCTGGTGACAGGTACTCAGGTACTCAGATGTGCAGGAGACAGGTACTCGGGTACTTAGATGGGCAGGTGACAGGTACTCGGGTACTTAGATGGGCAGGTGACAGGTACTCGGGTACACTGATGGTCTGGTGACAGATAACCAGGTACTCTAATGGGCAGGTGACAGGTACTCCGGGGGCGCGCACGAGCGGCATGCATGTGGAGGTCGGTAGTGACCGGCTGTGATTGGACACAGCTGGTCACGTGGCAAAGAGCCCCCAGGTGCCCGCAGCAGCGGCGAGAAGCGGCCGACGTCCTATGACGTCAGCCCGGATCGACAAAGGGTTCCTGCCGACGTCATTTTACAATGACTCGGTAGGGAACAGGTTAAATTGTTCCTCTGTTTAACCCCTTATTAACCCTTAATTTACTCTAATCAGCCTTGTAAACTCCTTATTCTCCTTCTCCATTTAATTATTATTTTCCTGCTGATTGTTTTTTTTTTTTAATTTACTTTTATTTTTATAAACTCTTAATAATTAAACATTTTTTTGTTTGCTTTGTTAATTAATATTTTTACACCTTTAACATATATTTACACGTTACACATTCAACAAAGCACAAAATTAATTTTGATAATTTTAAATTTTAATTAATTTTATTTCTTTACATCTTACATTATTTTTCATTACATTTCTTTAAATTTGATTGAAGCAAAGAGTAGTATGTCTTATTTTATTGCCGTCTTGTTTGATAAACTAATGTTGTAAACCTTTAACCAGTAGAGAACCATGCTATAGCCGAAAGACGGCTACAGCGCGGCTCTGAAAATCCAGGAGGACGTCCATTGACGCACTCACGGCCGTCGCACACTGTGTGGGCGTGCCCGCGGGTCAGGCGGACTCGATGTCCGCCCGAGACCTGCCGATCACTTGTAGCAGCCTCAGAACGGGGAACCGCCAATGTAAACACGGTGGTTCTCCGTTCTGTGAATGGGACAAGGCAGATCTACTGATCCCTGTCACTGGGATCAGTTAGATCTGTTATGTCCCGACAAACCCACCCCCCCACAGTTAGAACACACCCAGGGAACACTGTTAACCCCTTCACTGCCCCCTGCAGGTTAACCCTTTCACTGCCAATGACATTTATACAGTAATCAGTGGACATTTAAATTTCTGATCGCTGTATAAATGTCATTGGTCCCAAAAATGTGTCAAAAACATCCGACATGTCGGCTGCAATATCGCAGTCCCGATAAAAATCGCAGATCACCGCCATTACTAGTAGAAAAAAAAAAAAAATAGTAAAAACGCCATAAATCTATTTCCATAGTTTGTAGACGCAGTTGCTTTTGCGCAAACCAATCAAAATACGGCGATTGCGATTTTTTTTTACCAAAAATATGTAGAAGAATATATATCGGCCAAAACTGATGAATAATTTTCTTTTTTATATTTTTTTTTGGATATTTATTATAGCAAAAAAGTAAAAAATATTGTTCTTTTTTTCAAAATCATCGCTCTTTGTTTGTTTATAGCGCAAAAAATAAAAACCGCAGAGGGGATCAAATACCACCAAAAGAAAGCTCTATTTGTGGGAAAAAAATGATAAAAATTTTGTTTGGGTACAACGTCGCACGACCGTGCAATTCTCATTCAAAATGCGACAGCGCTGGAAGCCTAAAATTGGTCTGGGCAGGAGGGGGGTTCTGGTGCCCAGTAAGGAAGTGGTTATAATAAAAAAGTTCTTCAGAATCGTGATCTTTATTCTAAGCAAAAAAAATTGTGATTCTCATTTTATCCAGAATCGTACAGCTCTAATGTAGTTATATTCTTTTTTTTAATTGAAACTATTTCCATTAGTATGTTTGACAATCAAAAGTTCTTTTTTTACTTTGACTACAATTGTTTATATCTTGCGGTTCCAAGGGTAGCCACAGCACTCTATGCTTGAAGTAAATGCCCAGGTGCTCACCCACAAAGAAATCCAAATGAAACCAAAACTGGTTTAGAGGCACTCATGGGTCTTGCAGAAGAGGAAGATCAAAAACTGCAGCAGTGTTTTTATTGTCAATGTTTTGATGAACCTCAGTCCATCTTTCTCAAGTCTTGAGAAAGATGGACTAAGCTTCATTGAAACGTTGACAATAAAAACACTGCTGTTTTTGATCTTCCTCTTCTGCAAGACTAGTGAGTGCCTCTGAACCAGTTTTTACATAATCAGGTTGAGAAAAGACACAAGTCCACCCAGTTCAACCAATAAAGGAGAAAAAAAAAATATATCATAAACTCCCATGTACACAATCCTATACCCACAGTTGATCCAGAAGAAGGTAAAAACCCCCAGCAAAGTATGATCCAATTTCCTCCAGCAGGGGAAAAAAATCCTTCCTGATCCCCTGAGAGACATTCCCTGGATCAACTTTACCTATAAATGTTAGTACCCACTTATATTATGTCGTTTTGGATTTATATTGTTTATATTTTCAATAGATTTGAGTAAAAATAGCCAACACTTATTTTACATATTTCGGGTTATTAGATTCACTTGCTGCACATCATACTTCTATATCATGATTTTCATGCGTCTTTTAATAAAATCTTCAGTGTATCAGTACATGCTGAGCACCACAGAATTGTTTCCCTAAAACACAATAGGTTAATTATTGCAAACCAGAACTTCCCCCCCTTATATTTTTATGTAAATAAAAGGGATGACAAAGGAGCCAAATGCAGCTTCTATTCCTCTGGTAGCCCGTTTAGAAGGCAGATGTGCTCAGTGATTTACTGTGCATCACCTTAGCCATCATTCCCATAAGTATTAATTTTAACTCCACTAATAAGAAACTGAACAAAAGTGGAATTATGAGTTCACTAGTGTTCTATGAAAGGTCAGTTGTTAAAAAGGCAGACTCTGACATTCTGAGAAAAAGGTGCCTTCATTAATCATTCTGATAGGATAGCAGTGGATGTACTTGACCAATACCGGTAAACCTTACATGCAAACCTTCTGAAGAGTGCTGTTTAATCTTGGGCTCCAAAAACATAACTTTTCTTCTTTATATGATCGTGTTCATTTGTCTGTGATGCCATACTGTTTATATGCATGGAAAATATATATCAAACATTATTTGTTTAAGGTAATCGTTTGGGCTGCATTATCTGTAATGCTTGGGATTAAGAGCTTGTTTAAAAACTGAATAAAAATAGGAGTGGAATAGTTGCCCAAAAGCTAGTTAGTGAATATTTCACATTAAAGAAGGAGTTTCATTGCTATGGGTATTGGCTCCAAATCCCTTTCCTGTATCCCTTTTAAAGGTCTGAATTATGTCCAATAAATATAAAACTGAATCGTGTTATCTCCATCTCAGCCCTCTGGTGTCTTTCCTGTGCTGGTACTTCTGGTATGTGCTTGGTTTACTGCTGACCATTGCACTGACTTATCTGAACGGAGAAGGAAGGAGAATTACAGACTGAAAAAGCTAGCCACCTGGCTGTTTATAGTGTGAGGCCCTTGGCTCAGAACAAGTGGGTAGCAACTGAAGTTAGAAGTCTGAACTCCTGATATAGGTACTTGCTCAGGGTTAGGCACCCAAGTTGTATTGAAGTTACTGGATTAGCAGGGCAACCAGGCATTATTATCACAAGAAGAATGCATTGGCACCATGCATGTATCTCCAATCACAGTTTTTTGTGACGTTTTCTATGTATAGTCAGCTAAACTAGTAATAAGGATTGGGGATTATTATTTATTTATAAATATATTTTTAGAGTTTTTGTTAATCTGCAGAATATACACTATAGGTTAAAAGTATTGTGACGCCTGCCTTACACACACATGAACTTTAATGGCATCGGTTAAGCTATACAATATTGTCAAAAGTATTGTGACACCTGCCTTTACACTCACATGAACTTTAATGGCATCCCAGTCTTAGTCCGTAGGGTTCAATATTGAGTTGGCCCACCCTTTGCAGCTATAACAGCTTCAACTCTTCTGGAAAGGCTGTCCACACGGTTTAGGTGTGTGTCTATGGGAATTTTGACCATTCTTCCAGAAGTACATTTGTGAGGTCTGGCAAGAAGGCCTGGCTCGTAGTCTCTGTTCTAATTCATCCCAAAGGCTATCGGGTTGAGGTCAGGCCAGTCAAGTTCCTCCGCCCCAAACTCGTAGATAGGGTGAGGATATCCTTTCCAGGAAGGGTAAAACATTTTAAAGGCCTTGCTTAGTGTTGCGTTCCTTTTCCAGTTAAAGGTATGGATCTGAAACGGAGGAGAACTTTGGTTACAGTATAACTAAAGGCAGAACTTTTTTTTTTTTTAACATTTTTGACAAAGCGGAGATGGATTAGAAAACCTCTCAGATTTTTATTGCTATTGGCGCCCCTGTTAGAGTCCACCCTCTCTATTTGTCCTGTTTACCATTATCATTGAAAGTGAAAGTAAAAGAAAATCCCAAATTTTGAGTTGTCCTCAGAAAAGTAATGGGGATTCTAGTTTTAGTGACCTGGGGGCCTCCGGAAATTCCCTTAATTTGTAAGGATTTCCTTGCACTTCCTGCTTTGACTATGGGACAGCACGTAAAAGGAAATCTCCCCATTGGGACACAGAAAAAAAAAAACACTGATAGGACAAATAAACCCCCTTACTTTATCTAAAATGAAAAAAAGTGCATATAGTTCTATTTTAAATTGTTAAGTACTGCATAACATGCTCTGTTTAGACTTGATCAAGTTCACCTTTAACATGCTCTCTTTTTCAATACACATGATCAAGTTCACCTTTGCTTTACAGAACATATCCAATGGGACTGCCCCTGCAGTGCAAGCTTAGGGTACCAGATGAAGCAGTTTTAATTAACTGATCCTCACTCTCCTCTGCTCCCCTAAGTTTTGGCTTGGGTACTGCCCTTAGTGTCCTGACATTTTGTGCTTGATGACGTCAGAAAGACTGCAACCGTTGGAGTGTAGGGGAGAAGATGCTGTGGGCACTGGTCTAGCAGCATGGAAGAAGCCTGGGTCGAGGCTTGGGCTTGGATAGGTAGAGATGCTTTTCCCACTACCATAGATGTAAATGAACAGTGCGGGGTCAGCCCTACTGCTGTGAAACTTTTTAATATATGTGAAAAACCCAATGACTAAAATCTCATTTAGGCTTTGACATGTTAAAAAAATTTTAACATGTAAAAGTTCTTTTTGAAGTATAACTGCATTTTTTTAGTTTTGGATAAAGTGGAGAAGAATTAAAACACCCGGCATATTTTTGTATTGCTGTCTGTACCCCTGTTAGGGAGAATTACCATATTTATGTGTCCATATTTTGGGCTGTCACTAGAACAAGGATTGGAGGGGAAATCTTCTAATGGAGACATAAAAAAGCTTTCTATTATGGACAGAACTCCTTGTTCCAGCCCTGACTATTAACATTCCAGGTGTGGACAATTGCCAGGCAGGCTACCTCAGTGGTTAGTACCTGGACCTTAGGAAATTGTCCCTACACCTAGAAATGTTTCAGGACCTGTATCATGGGGGGGATACTGGATATGGTCTTCTTAGCCTCCAGGTTCAACAATATACTGGACAGGTTTGTCTCCAGATATAAAGATTCTCTGCAGGAGCAGTGGATGTTTTTGTGACTCTGGGGAATCAGTATACCATTTCTCCTCTAAAAACCCTTTCCTTGTTTACTGC
>BLSH010379081.1:2857540-2867907 GCA_018402905.1 Glandirana rugosa | reverse complement strand
TAACATGTAAAAGTTCTTTTTGAAGTATAACTGCATTTTTTTAGTTTTGGATAAAGTGGAGAAGAATTAAAACACCCGGCATATTTTTGTATTGCTGTCTGTACCCCTGTTAGGGAGAATTACCATATTTATGTGTCCATATTTTGGGCTGTCACTAGAACAAGGATTGGAGGGGAAATCTTCTAATGGAGACATAAAAAAGCTTTCTATTATGGACAGAACTCCTTGTTCCAGCCCTGACTATTAACATTCCAGGTGTGGACAATTGCCAGGCAGGCTACCTCAGTGGTTAGTACCTGGACCTTAGGAAATTGTCCCTACACCTAGAAATGTTTCAGGACCTGTATCATGGGGGGGATACTGGATATGGTCTTCTTAGCCTCCAGGTTCAACAATATACTGGACAGGTTTGTCTCCAGATATAAAGATTCTCTGCAGGAGCAGTGGATGTTTTTTTTTTTTTTTTTTTAACAAGAATTTATTGAGTTTTTTTTGCATTTCTGCATATTTCAAAACATACATTACAGATTAATATGCAATAACAGACAGTACAATTGTAGTTGGCCCTTTACAGCAAAAAGAGAACTATTATGTCTATGGGATAACTTGAAGAGGGCTGGTGAGAAAAGCGGACCAAATCTGTAGGATTCAGAACATTCATGGTAGGAAAGGGTGGGAAGAGAAGGGGGGAGAGTAAAAGAGGGGGGGGGTGGGGTGGGGGGGAGGCTCACGTAGTCCAAGGAGTTGTAGAGTAGTAAGCTCATCTTTGGTTTCAAATGGCGTAGAGGGGTATGTCAGGCCTGGGGAAATGATGAAAGTCTTATCACCTTTATTTCGTGAAAAGTCCTAGGGTTTTTGGTTCCGGGGGTCCGTGGAGAGATTTCCTACTCGTTTCCAGAGATGGGTGTTGGGGCGCCCAGGTATATTTCCTTGTCAAATAGATGTGGGAGATAGTCAATGAAGGAGGCCCATTTTCGCGAGAACCGGTGGGTTTCGCAGTAGGATTTCTCGATTTTCATCAACTTGGTCAGATCAGTTATTACCTCCTTGAGCAAGGGAGGAGTTGGAGATATCCATCGCCGAAGGATGGCCCTTCTGGCTGCCATGTAGCATGATGCGATCCATGGTTTGTTATAGTGGAAGGAATGGAGTTGGAGATGACCCTTGGGCAAAGTATGAGTTATAGTCTCTAGATTGCCAAAAAGGAGAGGGTAGATAAGCCCATGTGGGGCCACTCCTGTTACTTGATTGGTGAAGGTTTCAATGTCCCTCCAGAAGGAGGCCACCCGAGGGCATTCCCACAATCTGTGTAGGAGGGTAGGTCTTTGGGCATTACATAGCGGGCAGAGAGTAGATTCGGGGTCGTGAGATCTCGGGACGAATGGGGCATAGGCTCTGTGGGTTATTTTCAGCTGTTGCTCCCTCCAGAATTCATTGGTTATGTATTTGCAGGTGGAATGGAAGCCTCGTAGAATGGTATTGAAGGCATCTGGGGAGTTTAAGTCCTTATTCCATTTGGAAGCAATGCCGGTGGCGGATCTAGAGGAAGACAGGGTTTGTCGTAGGGGCTTGAAGATGTCAGAGATCCTGGAAGTTCCCTTGGATATCCAAAAGTCCAGAAGTGGTGATTGAGCATGAGGGGCTTTGGGGTAGAGAAGAGTTGAGGCAAAGCTAACTGCTTGCTTAACCTGTAGGTATTGATGAGTGGGAAGAGAGAAGTCTTTCAGGACCTTGTCTGTGGGGAGAGGAAGGCCTGTGGATGGGTCAAACAACTGGGAGAACCATTGGAGCCCTTTGGGAATCCAGGAGCTGAAATCTGGGTGTTGTTGAGCCTGGGGAAAAAGAGGGTGTCCACATATGGCCAGGTGCTTAGATGTGTAAAGCGGAAGCTTCAGCAGCTTTCTGGTCTCCCTCCAAGCCAAAACTGTGTCTTTTATGAGCAAATTATGTCTCAGATAATGAGGAATGTCTCGGAGCTTGCAATGTAGTAAGTTGGATAGTCTATTAGGTGCTGCCATAGAAGTTTCCAGCTCGAGATTGGAATAACTAGAAGAGTTTGTTATCCAGTTCAAGGCCACTCGCAGGAGACAAGATAGATTATAGAGCCTAGTATCGGGGAGACCAATTCCTCCTTCAGGCTTGGGCAAGGCGAGTTTGCAAAGAGAGATGCGAGGTTTGCGGTTTGCCCACAAGAAGGAGGACAGTGCTTTGTGCAGTGTCTGTATGTCTTTGTGCTTCAAAAGTAATGGGATGGTCTGGAGGGGGTAGAGTAGTTTAGGGAAGCTCATCATTTTGTACAAATGGCACCTACCAAGAAAAGAGAGGGGTAGTTTAGACCAATTTTGGAGTTCTCTAATTATTTTTTGGATGATTGGCGTAAAATTAAGATGGTAAATAGAGGATGGTGATTTACCTATGTTGATCCCCAAATATGTGATGGATGTGCGCGCTATTTTAAAAATAGAGTTTGGGGCCCATGCCGGATTGCGTGTGGTAAAGAGGGGTAAGATTTCGCTCTTGGAAAAATTTATACGTAGCCCAGAGCAACTGCGGAAGAGGTTGAAGGTGTTTTGAATAAAGGGCATGTCCGAGGGGGGATCGGAGGAAAAAATTAAGATGTCGTCCGCAAATAATGCTGTTTGGAGGAGCGTTTTGCCAATTCGGATGCCTGAAAGGCCGGGTTGGGTGATGAGGTATCTGGACAGGGGCTCCAAGGCAAGATTGAAAAGGAGTGGGGAAAGGGGGCAGCCCTGTCTAGTTCCTTTGTGAAGACGGATCTTACCGGAGACGCAGCCTGCCGCTACTACATAGGCCGATGGGTCTGAGTACATGGCCTCTATAAGGTGACAGAAAGGGCCTTGAAAGCCAAAGGCTTGGAGGGACATGGAGAGCCAACGAAAGCTGACATTGTCGAAGGCTTTCTCCGCGTCCAATGTGACAATGGCTGCGTCTCCGGCATGACCCGCTCTGGCTGCCTCCAATGCCATCAAGACCTTTCTGATGTTGTTGGTGGCGGATCTCCCGTGTATGAAGCCCGCTTGGGCCAGATGGATAAGGGAAGGCATGATTAGGGCCAGCCTGTTGGCTATGATTTTGGAGAGTATTTTTGCATCTAAATTCAACAGTGAAATAGGTCTGTAAGAGCCCGGGTCCGTAGGGTCTTTCCCTTTTTTAGGTATTATTTTAATGTGGGCTTGGTGGCCAGTTGGTAAATACGGGTTGCCATCCAAGATGCCTTGGTAAACATTATGTAGGGTAGGGGCTAGTAAGTCCAGTGTGAGCTTATAAAATTCTGAGGTAAAACCGTCTGGTCCCGGGGCTTTTCCGGGAGCCAGGGTTTTGATGGTGTTTTCAATTTCCGCGATAGTTATTGGGGCGTTTAGTGTTTGGAGTGCTTCTTGGTGAACTTTGGGGAGGGAGAGGCCCTGGAGGAAGGACACGGCCGCCGATTCATCAATGGGGTCTGGGCCATATAGGGTTGCCTAAAAGTTTTCTAAGATTTGATTGATTTGTTTGGGGTCGTTGGCTAGACGACCCTGTTTGTCTCTGAGAGCGGTAATGTGGACTGGTGAGTGTGGGCCTTTACAGAGACCGGAAAGGAGTTTCCCCGGTTTATTGCCAAATCTGTGGAATTTGCGATCCATTGCTGACTTATGCATTAATTCTTGCGTCAAAGCCCACTGGTCAAAGCAGTCCTTGGCCTTCCTCCAGGCCTCCCTGTGTGCTGGGGAGTTAGACTGCCTTAAGGATAAATGAGCAGACTTGAGTGAGTGGCTGGCTTGGAGAAACTCCGAAGCAGCCTTTTTCTTGAAAGCTGAGGCAAAGGAGATAATTTTCCCTCTCAGAACAGCTTTCCCCGTTTCCCAGAAGAGATTCGGGTTTGATGTGTGTGTGCTATTGTTGGTTGCGAAATCTTTCCAGGTGTCTGTAAGAACATCATGTAACTCCTTATTATGGGCAAGGTATGAAGGAAATCTCCATATTCTTGGTGTGGTTTGGGGGGACGAGCCGAGAATAGTTGCAGTGAGGGGGGCGTGGTCTGAAATGGCTATGTCGTTTATCAGTGGGTCGGTGGCTAGGGGGAGCATGAGCGGTGAGAGGAAAAGATAGTCTATCCTCGATTGAGTGGCATGTGGATTTGAGAAAAACGTAAAGTCTCTGCCCTCTGGGTTGTGAAGCCTCCATAGGTCTGTCAGACCCAAGTCTTCAGCCCATTGAGCGAGGATGGGAACAGATTTAGATGGCTTGGTAGGCTTATCGAAGGAGGAGGCCATCCTGTCTACTGAGGGGTCCATGACTGAGTTGAAATCTCCTGCGATGACACATGGCAGGTGGATATGTGGGGCAATATGAGCCGAGAGAGTCTGGAAGAAGCTCTTGTTAGTGGAGTTAGGGGCATAGACCGCAGTGAGGGACCATTCTTTGCCCTGAGTTTTGAGCCTGGCCGTGAAGAGTCGGCCATCCATATCTGAGTAGGTAGAAAGCAGCTCGTGGGATAAGCTCTTATTAATTAGTATCATAACTCCCGCTTTCCCCTTGACAGCGGGCGATCCCATGACGTGTCCGACCCAAAGTTTACGCATTCGTGTAAAGTCAGAGGGAGCTAGACGGGTCTCCTGGAGAATTGCTATATCTGAGCGAAGGCGTTTGAGGTGACGAAGAATGGCCATACGTTTATTGGGTGAGTTGAGGCCCTTGACATTCCAGGACGTTATGTGTATTGACATGAGGTGGGTGTGAGTCTGTGTAATATGTGAGGAGTAACTCTGTAGTTGTTGTTAAGGTTGTGGGAGTACGTGAGAGATGGAGAGGTGAGGAAGGAGGGTGTAGGGAGTGGGGATAGGTGGGGGGGTTTACCTGTGTCCATGGAGTGGAAAATGACTGGATAACAAACAGCAAAGGCTAGAGCATGCTGAATACATCCTAAGGACCATACCTTTGGAAGGCTGCGCTTCGCTTTTTTCCTCATGTGAGCTTACAACCACTACATCAGCGTTACCGTCATATGCTGGAAGCACACTGACGAATGGGGGGGGGAGCAAAGCCAGTCCACGGCCACCAGGTAGGGAGGCGGGGGAGTGATACATTCTGAAGAGACTGTTGGTGTAGTCCACAGAAAGCGGTGTTAGGACTGGGTTTTCCATGGTGGTGCTGTGCGGTGAGTCCTGGCATCATGATGAGAAAAGTAGATACGGAGAGAGGGAGAGGTCCTTTTATAAAAGGATATAGTCTGAAAGGAGATTATCTGCTTGGTCTCTAACATGTCCTTTTGGATAGAACTCGAACAGGTAACACGGTAAATAACACATGACAGAGAGGTTTATGATAGTATCACTTCATTCGACTTTGACCTTACGAGGTAAGATTGATGCGGAGTACATTGTGTTGGGATTTCAGTTCCTGGAGTTGCGGGAGTGTAGATCTACCAATTTGAGCTTCTTTGCCGGATCTTTTCTAGGGCTTCTTTGGTTTCTGGAAGGGCCCTTGGGGGAGGCTTCTCCTGCGGAAGTGGTGTCCATTGGGAGATGCATGGAGTTTCGGAGGAAATACGCGGCTTCGTCAGGATCCGAAAACATCTTAGACTCGCCCGAAGCCGTGGTGAATCGGAGTGTAGCCGGGTAGGCAAGGGAAAAGCGGATATTTTTCTGGAAGAGGGTGGCACATATGGGCTGGAAAGCCTTCCTTCTCTTGGACACTTCCTGGGAATAGTCCGCAAATATCAGAAGCTTGTTGCCATCAATTTGCAAAGCTTTGAGGTTACGGAAGGACTTGAGGATGTTGGCTCTATCCATGTAATTCAGGTAGCGAACTATGACAGGTCTTGGTGAACGTCGGTCATTAGAAGGCTCTCCCAGTCTATGCGCTCGCTCTACTGAGCAGGGTCCAGCCAGGCCCAAGGCTTGTGGTATCCGTGACGAGCAGATATCTGTTAGTGAGTCCGTGTTAAAAGACTCTGGGAGACCAATGACTCGCAGGTTGTTTCTCCTAGATCTATTTTCGAGGTCGTCTAACTTCTCGAGGATATATCTCTGTTCCTGTTTGAGCTGATGGTCTCTGGTGAACGAGGATTGTACTTCGTCCTCTAACTCCGATACCCGGTTTTCCACCTCAGAGATTCTTTTGGCATGATCGCCTAATTCTTTAGTCAGCTGGTTCATCCCTGCTGATATGGCTTTGTCCACCGCTGCCCTGATGGTAGGTGCCAGAAGTGTAGCTACCGCCTGTGCCAGGCCAGCTAGTTGTTCTTCCACTGTGGCAGTGTGGGTTCCCATAGCCATTAAGGAAGTAAGAGCATTCGTTGGAACGAGCGTATGGGCGATCGCTGTAATGTTCGTAGGTGCGTTCGGCGGGACGATCGGATTCGTGTTCGTAGAGGTGGTCGGGACAGGGACGACCTCCGCCATATTGGCTTCTACCTGCGGGAGGATCAGAGGGTCCGCGACGGGCACAGCGGGAGCCGCGGAAGGTCCGTGGACTAGGAATTTGTCCATGGGGTTCTTAGAGCTCCAAGGTACGTTTCTGTGCCTCGATTTCCCCGTTTGTCAGCGTGAATAGCTGGTTTTGTAAGCTGGTGAGGACGGAGCCGCTGATTCTGCCTCCTCTCACATAGGCGCCGGAACCGGAAGTTCGTGGATGTTTTTATGACTCCTTGTTTACTGCACTGTATTGAAATGAAGGGCATTAAGGGATCCTTATAGCTTTTGTTCTGGCCCAGACAAATGTGATACTCCAACCTGATTAACCACTTGCTGACCGCAGTCTGATGGCCACAAGATGGCATGCTATCGCAAACCGCCCTCATATGGCGGCGGCTGTGAAATGCCGCACTGTGAGCGCGCATGTGCCACCGGAGGTACGCTCACTGTGTTCCGGGGGAGCCAGGGAGCGGGTAGGGCGGACTTGATCGCTGCCGGCTACCCATGGTGGCCCCCAGCAGTGAAAGAACGGAGGTCCTTGTAAGTAAACACGGATCTCTGTTGTGACAGAGGGGGAAGGGCGTTGATCACAGGCTTCCTGTATATGGAAGCTGTGATCACTCCCCTCCCCCTGCCAGCCCAGCCCCCATACAGTTACACACCCAGGGAACACAGTTAACCCTTAGAGCGCCCCCTTCAGGTTTACCCCTTCACTGCCAATGGCATTTACATAGTAATCAGTGCATTTTTATAGGTCCGACATGTCCACTGCAATATTGCAGTACCGATAAAAATTGCAGATCACCGCTAAAAAAAAAAACCCATAAAAAACCCATAAATTAATTCTCATGGTTTGCAAATACGGCAACTTTTGTGCAAACCAATCAATAAACGCCGATTGTGATTTTTTTTTTTACCAAAAATATGAGGAAGAATATAAATCAGTCAAAAGCAATGAAAAAAAATTTTTTTTTATATTTATTTTTTTTAGATTTGTATTTTAGCAAAAAGTAAGAAATGTGGTTTTTTTTTGCAAAGTTGTCGCTCTTCTTTTGTTTATAGCGGTGATCAAAAATGACACAGAGGTGATCAAATACCACCAAAAGAAAGCTCTATTGGTGGGAAAAAAAGGACGCAAATTTTGTTTGGGTACAACGTCACACGACCGTGCAATTGTCAGTTAAAGCTACGCAGTGCCGAATCGCAAAAAGTGCTCTGGTCCTAAAGTGTGAAATCCTTCCGGGGCTGAAGTGGTTAAACTTCTGGCCTTGGGGACTTTTTTACCACCCTGCAGGGCTTTTTCTGAATAGGTACAGTAATTTCCTATGCTGTTAAAAGCTTAGAAGTCTACATCCTGCAAGGTCTATCATCACATATCAAAGGCTTACTTTAGTGTGAGGAAAGAATATTTCACCCCAGCAAATACTGCTTGGGAAGAGTACGAACCTTTCTGCAGTCTGGCATGAATCCACATTTGGCCCTAAGTACCATCAAGGGGCAAATCTAGAACCGTGCAATCTTATTTCAACAATGCTAGTCTCCCATTTGTTGGTCAAGACCTTTGGACAAGGTGTCTGTCATATAGTTACTCCTGTACAGTCACCTGTTCCTACGTGGCATTTGAATTTGGTTATCATAGACCACCTTTTGAACCCATTTGGGAATTTCCCCTTTTTTTCACCTACAAAGTTGCTTTCCTTGTTGCAGTCACCTCCGCCAGGCATGTGTCTTAAGTTGACAGCCTTGTCGTATAAAGAACCCTAGTTGGCCTTTCACAAGTTGGTGTAGAGTCCTATAGAGATTCCTTCCTTTCTAAGGTGATTTTGTCCATTTATGTCAACCTGGAAATTTCTCTTGCATCATCTGACTCCGGTACATTAAAAGGAAATTTCCCTTCAGTGTCTAGATGTAGTTTTCACTGGTTTACTTTCAGCCACTCATACATTAGAAAAATTGACTCTATTTGTCCCTGATTGTTACCGTAAAGGGAAACCAGCTTCAAGCTCCACTATTTCAATATAGCTCAGGCAGATCATTGTACTATCTAAGTCTATGGTCTTAAGAACAAGGTTCCACCCTTTCCTATCAAGGTACACTTTACCAGGTCTCTGAGTGGTTCTTAGGCTTTTCAGCATCAGGCAACTGTTTCCAAGATTTGCAAGGCTGTCATCTGGTCTTCTCTTTAAATGTTCTCTATATACTACCAGGTAGATGTTCGAGCCTCTTCTGATACCAGCTTTTGGGTAACGGGGCCCTCAGGCAGATATCTGAGCTGCAGGCTGCCCCAGTTCTATTGCTTTTGTTATGTGGACTTGTCAGTGTTTTGCTGCTGTTGCCCTCTCCTCAGTTGGACTGCTTTTGGACCTTTTCAAATGAGAACAAAAAGAGGATTTTTTTAAAGTAAATCTATTTCTCAGAGTTCAATAATGGACACCGGTTCCACCCCACTGTGTGAGATCTACTGCTAGAACAGCTTTTATACAAAACTGAAGTATGCAGGGATGAAGAGTGGTCATACCTGCTTGGCCAGCAGAGTTTTTTTTGCCAATGTCCACTTCCTCCTATAGGTAACAGTATAGCCCAGCTTGTTGTGTCAAAATAACTAAATCCTGTGCTCCTAATGACCTCTACGAAAGGATTTTAGGCTCCATGCGCACTAGCATTTTTAATAAGTTCAAAAAATGCTATATGAAAAATGCTGATAATAGCGTTTTTGTGCTAGCTTGTAGAAGCTTTTTAGGAGCGTTAGCATTTTATTAGTGTTTACTGTACAGTACAGTACATGAAGAAAAAAAATGTTCGGAAAAAAAGCTATTTTTTTTTAATGCTACTAGCATAAAATAGTGTGCATGCACACATAGGATAACACTGTTAGCTTCTAGGAGCAGAAAAAAAAATGCTCAAAAGAGCTTAAAAAACTTTAGTGTGCATGAAGCCTTATGGTAAGTACCACAGTTTTATTATTCACAGTTATAAATTCTGTGGACTGATGAGCAACGACAATCAGTATCACCAAAGGTCTTTAAAGAACTTTGTTGTGATACTGTTCAGTTGATGTATTCAATTAATTATTCTCCCTGAAGCATTAATTGGGTTTTATTAAAATGAATAAATAGAAAATCCTATTTTTTGACCACCAGTCTGCACTGCTGAGAACTGAGGAGCAACGACAAGTAGTCTGAGAATCACTGAAGGCCTTTAGAGAACTACAGTCCAGATGTACTGCTCATTGGTTTTATTCACAGAATTATTCTTCTTGAAGCGTGAGTTGATATAAAATTAAAAAAAAATAAATAAATGTTTTTGACCAGTCTGTATTGCTTATCCTATTTCTGCGGGCAGCTTGCCTAGCTGTAGTCAAGTAGTTGGCATTGCATCATCTCTGTATTGCATATATTCCTTAGTCTCCTCTGCTTCTGCGGAGTACCGTAGCCAAATTTAATTTTTATCCATAAACTGGTGAAAGCTATAGGAGCTTACAGTGCTACGTGCTGAAAACTTCATACTTGATTGATGAAAAGGGTCTTCGATGGTGAAATTTTTGCTGCTTACATTTTCTGAAGGATGTAAATTGCTGGGTCGGCAGTAGTCATGCTTCTTCCTTAATGTCATAATGTTTGCTTAATAGCTGTTTGTGCTACATTGACTTAGTACATGCATAGCTTGATTCAGTTACATCGTGTTTGTCGATAATTCGTTTGTAATACTGTAATTCCTTCTTCGTACTGATGACGGCTGGGTCGTTAAATGTAGGAAGTCTTTTACATTCGTCGTTTTTAAAGTGGTAGCTTCTGGGAAAAGTAGTTAGTTCATACTTCAAAAGTCGTGCATCGTGACATTCGAGGATATCGAAAGTGGTCAAATACCTATTTTTAATTTAAACCGATGCCATGAGGCGTCTTCGTCTCCTCTGATTCCTTATATACGTTATGTCTCTACTACGTTACGGTT
>BLSH010379081.1:2829524-2842581 GCA_018402905.1 Glandirana rugosa | reverse complement strand
ATGTCCCATCATTGGTGTCAGTGGGAGGAGTAGTGTACCATCGTTGGTGTCAGTGGGAGGAGTAGTGTACCATCGTTGGTGTCAGTGGGAGAAATAGTGCCCCACTGTTGGCCTCAATGGGAGGAATAGTGCCTCATTGTTGATGTCAGTAGTAAGAATTATGCCTCATTGTTGGTGTCAGTGGGAGGGAATAGTGTATTTTATTTATGGAAGGAAAAGTGCCTCAAGGGCCAGATAAAGACAAGCAAATGGCCACAGTTTGGAGACCACTGTCCTAGAGCAATGAGAGCATGCAAAGGTTCAGAGCTTCAGTACAGCTATGCCAGTTCTTTATGACTTGGAGTCAGGGGCAGTGATGGCAGCTGAAGTGCTCTTTTTGGAGGCACAAAGGTAACAGAACATTTACATGTGTTTGCATACTGTACACCTATGCATTTCATTTCTGCAAACTTTTTAGTTGGAGGCCTGTTTCAAATGATTTTATACAGTCAGGTCCATAAATATTGGGACATCAACACAATTCTAATCTTTTTGGCTCTATACACCACCACAATGGATTTGAAATGAAACAAACAAGATGGCTTTAACTGTAGACGTTCAGCTTTAATTTGAGGGTATTTACATCCAAATCAGGTGAACGGTGTAGGAATTACGACAGTTTGTATATGTGCCTCCCACTTTTTAAGGGACCAAAAGTAATGGGACAGATTAACAATCATAAATCAAACTTTCGCTTTTTAATACTTGGTTGCAAATCCTTTTCAGTCAATTACAGCCTGAAGTCTGGAACGCATAGACATCACCAGACGCTGGAATTCATTCCTGGTGATGCTCTGCCAGGCCTCTTCTGCAACTGTCTTCAGTTCCTGCTTGTTCTTGGGGCATTTTCCCTTCAGTTTTGTCTTCAGCAAGTGAAATGCATGCTCAATCGGATTCAGGTCAGGTGATTGACTTGGCCATTGCATAACATTCCACTTCTTTAACTTAAAAAAAACTCTTTGGTTGCTTTCGCAGTATGCTTCGGGTCATTGTCCATCTGCACTGTGAAGTGCTGTCCAATGAGTTCTGAAGCATTTGGTTGAATATGAGCAGATAATTTTGCCCGAAACGCTTCAGAATTCATCCTGCTGCTTTTGTCAGCAGTCACATCATCAATAAATACATGAGAACCAGTTCCATTGGCAGCCATACATGCCCACGCCATGACACTACCACCACCATGCTTCACCGATGAGGTAGTATGCTTTGGTTCATGAGCAGTTCCTTTCCTTCCCCATACTCTTCTCTTCCCATCACTCTGGTACAAGTTGATCTTGGTCTCATCTGTCCATAGGATGTTGTTCCAGAACTGTGAAGGCCTTTTTAGATGTTGTTTGGCAAACTCTAATCTGGCCTTCCTGTTTTTGAGGCTCACTAATGGTTTACATCTTGTGGCGAACTCTCTGTATTCACTCTGGTGAAGTCTTCTCTTGATTGTTGACTTTGACACACATACACCTACCTCCTGGAGAGTGTTCTTGATCTGGCCAACTGTTGTGAAGGGTGTTTTCTTCACCAGGGAAAGAATTGTTTGGTCATCCACCACAGTTGTTTTCCGTTGTCTTTCAGGATCTTTTGGTGTTGCTGAGCTCACTGGTGCGTTCTTTCTTTTTAAGGATGTTCCAAACAGTTGATTTGGCCACACCTAATGTTTTTGCTATCTCTCTGATGGGTTTGTTTTGTTTTTTCAGCCTAATAATGGCTTGTTTCACTGATAGTGACAGCTCTTTGGATCTCATATTGAGAGTTGACAGCAACAGATTCCAAATGCAAATAGCACACTTGAAATTAACCTTTTATCAGCTTTTTGTAAATGGGATAATGAGGGAGTAACACACACCTGGCCATGGAACAGCTGAGCAGCCAAATGTCCCATTACTTTTGGTCCCTTAAAAAGTGGGAGGCACATATACAAACTGTTGTAATTCCTACACCCTTCACCTGATTTGGATGTAAATACCCTCAAATTAAAGCTGAAAGTCTGCAGTTAAAGCACACATTGTTCGTTTCATTTCAAATCCATTGTGGTGGTGTATAGAGCCAAAAAGATTAGAATTGTGTCGATGTCCCGATATTTATGGACCTGACTGTACGTGTTCAAAGGTAAGGTCGCAGAAGTTTTGTCCATGAAAGGTTTGTGAGAGATACACCGAGACTACTGTTTCTACTGAGGCACATGTGAAATGGCCACTTCTTTTATCATCTGTTCGATCAGTGCAGTGAACCGATGCCACAAAAATAATTGATATTTTGTATAAATTTCATTGCGCCAACCACATGCATTTGGTATTCACAGACAAATCAATATCAATAGATTATACTTTTTTTTTTTTTTCTTTTTAAACTTGTTATATGCGCAGGAGAGGCTCCGCCATTGATCTTTTTTAGCTCTTTAGTCTCAAGGAAAAAAAAAAAATCAAGTTGAACAGGAATTATCAGCAGGGTGTCAATTTAGATGTATGAGGCCCTTGTTTAAAAATGTACGGAGAAATCATTTTTGCAGGCGGGTAATTCTGCAGTGAAAGTTGATGATATGTAATATGTGACAGTAATACAGACTTGTTAGATACTAACTTTGTTTATAATTGTGTAGCCTGTGTCTCCTTTCTCCCTTTATTAGTGTGAAAGTAATATGGGGTTTATTAGATTGGCATTATGAGTTTAGGAATATTGACAGACCCAACATCACTAATCTACCACAAACCCGTTCTAGCCTACAGCTATGGCTTCATATTTGGTTGATATAGTTTGCATTCGTCTGAGAAAATAAATAATGGGTTATTCAAAACACTAAATGCTTTTATAAAGGCTTGGGAAATATTAGGCAGAATGCCTGTGTGCAATTAATGTGTTGTCTTATAATCCGGCTATAAAGACCTTCAGTTTGTTAAACGGAATCTGTAAATTTACACTTACTAATTGTATAGGAGATATACATCCTAAATACTAAAATACCGTGTATCATAAACAATTGCCATTTTTTTTCACCTTTTGTACATCCATTTGCTTCTCAGTGATTTACCACAACATTTTAAAAAATATGCAGCGCCCACCCCAGAAAAAAAAAAAACTACACATAAGTAACCAATTCAATACCAGACAATTTTACCACCTTCCTCCCCAGGCCAATTTTCAGTGCTGTCGCACTGACACTTGCGCAGTAATGCAACACTACCCATATTACATTTCTATCATTTTGTTCACACAAATAGAGCTTTCATTTGATGGTATTTAATTATCACTGGGTTTTTAATTTTTTTTTTTTTTTTTGCTAAATAAACAAAAATTTAGAGGAAAAAAAATAAAAACACGTTTTTCTTCGTTCCTGTTATAATATTTTCCAAATAAATACCGGTAATCTTTCTTCATAAATTTAGGCCATATTGAATTCTGTTTGGTGAAAATAACCCAAATCACTTTTTCTATGGTCCGTGGCATGGCTGCATCATTGGGTGCTTTTTTATGGACATATCCTTGCATGTTTAATGTATATGTTATCTAATGTGATATTTTTTTTTATCATTTTTAGTGCAACACAGGCATTTAACGCAACTTTTTTCTGTTTAAAAAGACTCCTGAAGAAGCAGTGATATACAATATTTGTCCGCGAAACATGTTGAGTTCACAGAAAAGTGTCCACCATGCTTAAAACTACTTAGATATAGGCCTTCTGCCCTGTGTGCATTTTTAAAGTGTACAAAGTGTTTTTAAAAATGAGATTTTGTAATAAGAATGCATATTTTTTATAAATTCTGTATCTGAAATGTGTACAGTACCATCAAAGTCAATTGCTATAGCTTCCAGAAGTTTATCTTCTTGTCCCTTAAATTGTACTAGGACGAAGGTGCCATGTTGTACTATGGTATATATTTGTGGCACTCCTAACCAAATCAGTGTATATTATTCAGCCTGTAAGAAAGTTAGAGTCCACAAGCTATGACGTGCTTTTTTAAGTTGTAATTTTTTTGTCACACTTTTTTGAAAATGAATAAAAAAAAAGTTTTTCTTTTTTACATTTTTGTTTTATTTTTTACATACTGTCACCGATGCAGTACAGCGTCATCATATAACTGGTGTGGCGGTGAGCAGGGATACTGATTGGAGACCATATGTAAAATAAATATATATATATATATATATATATATATATATATATATATATATACTGTAAGGGTGTTAGCTCGGCAGCAGGTGTGTTTGACCCCCTGGAAGGGTTCACTCCACAATTTAGGCACAGCAAGACAGCAGTTTCAGATGAAAACAAAAAGGTAGTTTATTCTCACTAATTGTGAAAAAAACAGCCAAACAAAAACAGATAACAAAATAAATCCTAGGCCACGTGGCCACTGACTACACAATAGGTTTCCCTGTCTGTCAGCTGGGTACAGCCTACTGCTGTACAAAGCTCCTATCTCTCACTGAACAGTCAGCCACACAGGCTTCTTATCAGACAAGCTGTTACACTCCCCAGTCTGTTGACATGACACAGAACCTGGTTCCAGGGTGGAGCACTCACCTATGCTTGCTGGGAGTTTATGTAGAGGTCTTAATGAGCCAGCTCTACCCAGCTGGACTCATTACCTCTACCCCTGCAAGACTCAGCACTCCCCCTAGTTGTACAAGTCTGTATACACTTTGAATCTTGGGCAGATGTACCTGCCATCCTGCACGCAACCAGGCGCCTTTACCTGCCGGCTGTCACAATATATATATATATATATAATACTTTTTTTTTTTAACATTTTTTTTTTTTAAATGGGGAGTTGATCAGGATTTATTTATTTATACATACTATACTTGCTTACAGCAGTGAATTTCACTGCTATAAGCAAATATATTTACTGAATGACAGTGTGTCGACAGTTAATTACATGGTAAAAATGGGCTGTGATTGGTCCTGCCTGTACATGTGATCACTGTGACCAGTCACAGCTAGCAACCTTAATTGTATACAATGAATGGCATGAAAGGAAGACATTCATTGTTTACAGCTGTCATGCAATCTGCTGTGATTGGTCACAGCGATCACATGGCACTGGCAGCGGGCCGGTACAGTGATCAGTCATCCGTTGTGTCTGGTGGACGCAGTGGTTGACAGATCACGCTGGAGCACTGCCCGTTCTCAGGAAGACATCATATGGCATCCTCCTAGAATTATAGGGCTTCTGCCCATCCATCATTTTACAATGACGTGGGTGGGAAGCAGTTGTATACGTTACCACCCAAGTTTATGAGAATAAATATACATGTGTTCACATTTTACAAAGAACTTTCAAAATTGCCCGGTGCTTTATATGTGCTGGGGTTTCAATTTTGAGATAGCAATAGAGGCGAAGCAAAAAAAAAAATGTAAAGTAGCCTTCAGTTGATCCATGCAGCGCTAGGGATGATGGCTGAGACAGTATGATTATTGTAGAAGGAAATACTAGGTGGTAATCATGGTTATGTGTATGATGGTATTTGTGAATAGCCACAAGTTTTTCTTTTTTTCTTGGGTCTGAAAATGTTTTATTGAAAATAGAGGGCGCTTTGGCAGCGGCAAATTAGTTTCTAATATAGATGGAATTTTATAGCTCATATGCTATAAATCAACATTTACTATTCTCATGCTGTATTTTTCCCAGACATATTTGTGTTTGTGTCAGGAACCTTATGTTCCCCTTCATCACCTGCTGGTGGCACTGTGGCTTTCTGTACTCATACCTCCAGTGGCTATGAGTAGGTGACCCTCCTGTGGTTCTGGACTATATATTAATAAATGCTCATAGCAAATCACAGATACATAAGCTAGCTACAACTAGAGATATTTTTTGTAGAAAGAAATGCAGTCACTTGTAACAAGAAAGGTGTGCATAAAGGGTAGAGCAATCTACTTCCTACCACATCTGTATGTTAACAGGCAATGCTGTGAAGTGGGAAGATGTCCTTATGAAGTGATCTGATTTCTGGTTGGTTATGGACCTGGCAATCTAAATCTGTATTAAAGTGGAACTTTAATAAAAATTAAATAAAAATGGGTGAACAGGCAGGAATTTTAATGCAGAAGAGACATGATTTGTCTTTTCTAAATTAAAGTGACTTCCCTGCCCGACCTCCCTTGTGCAGTCAGTCCGCCATGTGCAGCTCACTATACAAATTCGGCAATGCCGAATCTGACTGAACGCCTGCTTATGCGTGGGAGTGATGTCATCCCTACCTGGCCAATGAGAGAGGCCAGCAACTGAGACTCGGAAGTCGGTCACCCGAAGATGTCAGTGACCGGGGAGGTATGGGACTCTACATCACTGGAACCAATGTGAGTATAGTTGTGCTTTAATGAAGTGCGGTAATGAATATATTTATTGATGTAATTATTAAAATATTAATAGTTTAAAATTTCCTAAATCACTCAGAGGTCCAATCTTGCACTAACATCATATGGATCCCAAAACCCTAAGGAGTATGGATACCTAGGAGTAGGAACCTCTTCCATGTGTGTTTTCTGGTGCCATTTGCATTTAGTTTGTTGCCATTTCTGTATTGTTGGTTGCTCTGTTTACTGTGTCTGTCTTGTGCTATTTTTTTGTGTTCACTTTTCACCATAATTACATTGCACATATGCTGGTGTCTGTTTCTTCTTTCCAAGATGCCAGTCTGGCACCACCTTGCAAACAGAATTCATGCCAGTAAAACGTGGTGGGGTGTGGCCTGTTCGGAGTCCAGGCTAAGGTTTCCACCCCATTCTTTGCAGTAGGACACCACAGATGTGCAACTTCCAGGGGTCACCCTTCCTTTTGTGAATATTCTCTGCTTGTACATTATGAAGTCCTCGTCCATCCTGATTCGTCAAGAGGCTGAGCCATTCATTCATCCTGCACCCTTGCTTATAAAGTCTTCAGTGCAAGAAGTTCCATAGTAGGCTGTGAGGCAAAGAAGAGGAAGGCTTGACTGTGCCTTTGTTGCTCTGGGACCCAGGCTTACAGTGGTGTAAAATCTGCCCAAAAGCACATTGTCCAGTGTTAGTATAGTTGGATACAGGCATAGCTCCCAACTGTCCCCGATTTTGAGGGACTGTCCCTGATTTGGACCAAATTCCCTCTGTCCCTCTTTCCTCCTCATTTGTCCCTCATTTTGGTCTGATCTATATAGTTGTATATAAAATGCACTACTTATCTATTAGAACATGTTTTCCAGTGCTAAATCTTTCATCCAATTTTTAAATTGCTACATTTGTAAATTCCAAAAGCCAATATCAAAGAATAATAGTGGTAAAAAAAGCACCTGTGGGTTAAACCAATATTTTTTTTTTTTTGAACAATTCCCCTTTAACCACTTCCCGACCACCCGCAACAGTTATACTGTGGCAAGGTGGTTGGATTGCGGGAATAGTTGTCGTATGTCGGTTCGTGCATGTGGCATAGCGAGCGCGCCGCGGGTCTGCCGGGACCCGCGATCACTATATACAGAGGCAGAACGGGGATCTGCCTATGTAAACAAGGCATATCATCCCTATTCTGCCAGATTGGGAATAGCGATCTTTGTCATGTCCCTGCCAGCCCATCCCCACTACAGTTAGAACACGCTAAGGGAACACACTTAACCCCTTGATCACCCCCTAGTGTTAACACCTTCCCTGCCAGTGTCATTTATACATTGATCAGTGCATTTTTATAGAATTGATCAATTAAATAATGTCACTGGTCCCCAAAAATTGTAATTTAGGGTTAGATTTGTCCTCCGCAATGTCACAGTCCTGCTAAAAATTGCAGATCGCTGCCGTGTTATAGCAGAAAGTAAGAAACATTTTTTTTTTTTTTTTAAATTATCGCTCTTTTTGTGTTTATAGCCCAAAAAATAAAAACCGCAGAGGTGATCAAATACCACCAAAAGAAAGCTCTATTTGTGGGAATTTTTTTTTTTTTTTTGGTTACAACGTCGCACCACCAGACAATTGTCAGTTAAAGCGACACATTGCCGTATCACAAAAAATGGCGTGGTCGTTAAAGGGGAGATCCTTCTGGTCCTTACGTGGTTAAGGGGCGGTGTGGCAGGGGGTGTGTCCTGTGTCTACTTACTTTTGCTAATAGGTGTCCCTCATTCCCATCTCAGAGGTATGGACACGCTCTAACTAAACTAGCTTGTCAGTTTCATGAGTGGATGAGAAAGGGAAGAAGATCTGAGCACTAGTAACTTCCTCCTAAACACATCACTACGCTTCTTCTTTATCTGCTGGTCCATACAGAAGGAGATTGAGGCTTTCTGCATATGTGTATGTATGTGTGTGTGTGTGTGTGTGTGTGTATGTGTATGTGTGTGTGTGTATTACTTGAAATTATCTTTTAAATTGTCTCCCAGGCATCAACCTAGATTAAAACTGCATTTTTTTGATAATGTGGCACATAACAGGCACTAGATTTAAGTGTCTGTGTTTTTTGAGTCATGCAACCCAATGCATTTAATTGTGATGTGCAAGTCAATCGACGTGGTGTAACTTTTGATATATGAATCCTAGTTATAGTGTACAAATTCTATACTTACATTAGGTTGGTAGCCGATATACATATGTGGTTGTTTATTTAGAACTTCTGTTGGGAGTCCATTATATCATGTGGTCTGTAAACCTTTGTGTATCTGAGGGATACAATGCAATATCCCGGGTAATAATACAGCCATCTATCTAATGAGCAGCCTTAAGGCATCTTCGATGCATGAGCTTATTATAAATGAACAACATCATCTTTGAGGCCATGATATCCTGGATGGTATCATTGAACGAAAGGGTTTAACTAAAGAAACCTTCCGTTTTTTTCCCTGTGTTCTGTGCATGTTTGACGTAGCCTGTGTTTTCTTTTCGAGGTGCGCGACAATAAGTAGGAAGAACATAAGGACAATATTTTTATGAAAAATTCAAAAGATAGGAAACAGAGTTTTTTTTTTATTTTTTAATTTTCCCTGGCATATTATTTTCCAATGTTTCGATCAATTTGGCTGTCAGGCATGCTGTGAGGTGGAAGAGGCCAGCAAAAGCAATTTAACTCACAGAGTTCAGAACCAGAATGTTTTAGGAAGCCTTGTCACACGTTATTTCTTCATATTAGAAGCACAGTTTTTATTTGACAGTAAAATTACGAGAGGGCAATTGATATCGCTCAGCATTCTTCTCAGAGTGTGTGAAGGTTCTTTACAGTGTCTGTGACTCTGAGCAATAATTGCTTGGAGTTTAGATTTTTTATTACGACCATTATTATAGTAGATCCACCCCATTTTTTTTTTTTTTTAATTCGGATCGTTCATTAAACTATTCGATGTGCATTTTAATTGATTGTACCCAAGTGACATCACGCTGAAACATCTTGCTTATGAACATTATTGACCTAACCTTAACTTTAATTAAGCTATGATTTTCCTGCGCTATACGCTTCCCTGTTTGACAAACATATCACAAGTGATGCTTAAATTAAATATTTTGTAGAGGTGGCACACATATAATCTTTGAATTGTCAGCATACTAGTTGCATTTAAATTGCTGCGTATATGTGTGTGTGAGTGTTTCTGTGTAATTTATTTCTGCAAAACCGAAGCTGATATAGTAAATAAAAATACAGATGAAACGAGTAATATAAATGCAGTTTCCAATTTGCTGACCAAATCGCATTTCTTCTTCCGCAACAGTTTAATGGCCAGGCTTTTGTGTCTCCGTGATCAGACCTTGGAATATTATACTATATAAATTGTTGGAACATTTTTCTTTTAGTTTTTTTTTTTTGTCCTTTTTAGAAGTGTGTATATACGTGTTAAATTATATATATATATATATATATATATATATATATATATACACATACACACACACACACACAGTATCTCATACCCCTTACATTTTTGTAAATATTTTATTCTATCTTTTCGTGTGACAACGCTGAAGAAATTACACTTTGCTACAATGTAGTAAGTGTACAGCTTGTATAACAGTGTACATTTGTTGTCCCCTCAAAATAACTCAACACACAGCCATTAATGTATAAACTGCTGGCAACAAAAGTGAGTACACCCCTAAGTGAAAATGTCCAAATTGGGCCCAATTAGCCATTTTCCATCCCCAGTGTCATGTGACTCATTAGTGTTACAAGGTCTCAGGTGTGTTAAATGTGGTGTTATCGCTCTCATACTGGTCACTGGAAGTTCAACATGGCACCTGATGGCAAAGAACGCTCTGAGGATCTGAAAAAAAGAATTGTTGCTCTACATAAAGATTGCCTAGGCTATAAGAAGATTTCCAAGACCTTGAAGCTGAGCTGCAGTACAGAGACCAAAACCATACGGCAGTTTAACAGGACAGGTTCCACTCAGAACAGGCCTCACCATGGTCGACCAATGACGTTGAGTGCATGTGTTCAGCGTCATATCCAGAGGTTGTCTTTGGGAAATAGACGTATGAGTGCTGCCAGCATTGCTGCAGAGGTTGAATGGGTGGGGGGTCAGCCTGTCATTGCTCAGACCATACGCCACTCACTGCATCAAATTGGTCTGCATGGCTGTTATCCCAAAAGAAAGCCTCTTCTAAAGATGATGCACAAGAAAGCCCACAAACTGTTTGCTGAAGACAAGCAGACTAACAACATGTATTACTGGAACCATGTACTCTGGTCTGATAAACTAATTTGGTTCAGATGGTGTCAAGCGTATGTGGTGACAACCAGTTGAGAAGTACAAAGACAAGTGTGTCTTGCCTACAGTCAAGCATGGTGGTGGGAGTGTCATTGTCTGGGGCTACATGAGTGCTGCCGACATTGGGGAGCTACAATTCATTGAGGGAACCATGAATGCCAGCATGTACTGTGACATACTGAAGCAGAGCATGATCCCCTCCCTTTTGAGACGGGGCCGCAGGGCAGTATTGCAACTTGATAATGACCCCAAACACACCTCCAAGATGACCACTGCCTTGCCAAAAAAGCTGAGGGTAAAGGTGATGGACTGGCCAAGCATTTCTCCAGACCTAAACCCTATTGAGCATCTGTGGGGCAACCTCGAACAGAAGGTGGAGGAGCTCAAGGTCTCTAACATTCACCAGCTCCGTGATGTCGTCATGGAGGAGTGGAAGAGGACTCCAGTGGCAACCTGTAAAGCTCTGGTGAGCTCCATGCCCAAAAGGGTTAAGGCAGTGCTGGAAAATAATGGTGGCCAGACAAAATATTGACATCTTGGGCCCAATTCGGAAATTTTCACTTAGTGGTGTACTCACTTTTATTGCCAGCGGTTTAGACATTAATGGCTGTGTGTTGAGTTATTTTTTTACAAAAATGTGAGGGGTGCACTCACTTTTGTGAGATGCTGTATATCACTTATTAATTCATCCCTAGTTTGTGTAATATCCCTGACATATTATGCATATTATTTGCTATACGGTGTATATTGAACGTTTTACATCTTTCCTTCTCCATCTTTCCAAGGGAGCTCACTGTCTGTTTTTTACTCTATTTTGGAAACAGTATTTTTTTGGATTGTGGGAGGAAACTGGGAAACTTAGTGAAAAACTGTGCAAACACGAGGAGAGCATAAAAACTCTATACAGATAGTGCCTTGGGGAGAACTTCAAACTCCTATGCTGCAGGGAGTGTGCTAACCACTTAGACCGCATGCTGCAATAAAGCTCATTTGAAGGTTCTATATTTTAGGCTACTTATACCACATTAATATGCTTGTTTTTTTTTTTACTTACTTATTTGTTGCAGCGAAGATCATGTGTGACAACTCAGTGCTCCAATCAAAACACTGTTCAGGGAGTGCAAATGCTGTAAATTATAGCACTGTGCAGGGGATGTGTTGTGCATTGTATGATTTAACGAGATGGAGATCATGAGGTCACCTCTCTGGCTTTCCACCTCATTGTCTGAGGCGGTGTCTCTCCTGGGGGGCTGTGACGTGCTGTACCGTGCTCAATCACTTGCATTCTTTGAAAGCCCCATATTCGGTTTTTACTTCCACATCTTTTACTTTATGGAGGGCTTTAAAGTGATATTAAGGGCGATTTTTTTTTTTTTTTTTTTTAAATAACCAAAATGTCATACTTACCTTCTCTGTGCAGTGGTTTTGCACATAGCAGCCCTGATCTTCCCCTTCTTGGGTCCTCTGCTGACACTCCTGGCCCCTCCCTCATGCAATGTGCCCCCAGAGCAAACAGCTCACTCCACTCAGGCACAGAGCCACGGCTTGCCCTGCCCCCTCTTTCTTCTCATTGGCTCACTGGCTGTGATTGATAGCAGTGGGAGCCAATGGCTCCTGCTGCTGTCTTAGCCAATTAGGAGGGAGAGTCCCCAGAGAACCGAGGCTCTCGTACACATTGCTGGATCATGATGGGGCTCAGGTAAGTGTAGGAGGGGGCTGCTGCACACAGAAGGTTTTGCATGAAGGTAAAAAACCTTGAGCCTTTAGAACCACTTTAATGCTCTGGGAAATACATCTCTTTTGCCACTAGAGGTTACTTTGAGTTTCAGCTGTTGCAATAGTGATAATTCATTATAAGGCTCTAAGCTGTTAGGGCTACCACTACACACATTTAAAGGTCTTCTCGCCCCTCTTATCAGACTTTGGACTTCGTCTCGTCGTCGACTAACGATTAATATTTTACTGAGGATATGTCTAATTAAAACGGGCACTTGTGTTTGTCTGTAAAGAACTCTTATTATTTTCTACTTTTCACCTTAATGAGAAATTTTATTGCTCAAGGAAGTAATCCGGAAAAAATAGTATTGGTCTTCCTAGGGGGGAGGTGTAATACCGTATAAATAGGTTTCCAGAGTTTTGTTTGACCTCATAGTTTACTGACACCAATCCAGGACGACATTCAGTAAAGAAATTGTACAAAGAGACAATAATGGTGAAGGAGTCTTCCACGTCCGAAGTGTTTTGTAAAACGTGTCCAGAATCTTCAGGTTTCAGACTATTCTCCCCGCTCTTCTGGAAATTTACACACATCACCATCGGGATTGTCGAATCTCGGAATATTACTTAATAGTGATAACGTTGTCGACTTTGA
>BLSH010379081.1:2802739-2815544 GCA_018402905.1 Glandirana rugosa | reverse complement strand
TAAAATGTGGTCAGCCTGGCAACTGTTACGGTTCTGTGTAATTAGGTGCGATTCTTCTATTTCTTTCATTCAGAATTAAGGACCAGCAAATTAAGCAGTAGTGTAACATGACACTTCCCCCGCTGCTTTCAACCTCAAAAGTAAAATGGTAAAATACATTTTTTGAAGGTAATAACTTAATTGGGGTTGTAAAATCCAGCATTCAGAGCTGAAGTTGCCAGAATTGCCATGCTAAGTTGCAGAGTTCCAGGCGTGGAATATTCCTCCTGCAGACACAATAAGATTAAAAAAAAATATGGATATTTAAAGAGAGAGGGGAGCCCAAACTACTGCACACATTTTAAAGTGCTAATGATGGCAATTACTAGCAGGAAAATATTTGCAGAGTTTAGACACCCTGCAATACGCAGTATTTGTTACTCCGCAGACATGTCTATACACCACTTTGACAGCTCAAAACACCGATAAGAAATCTGTCAGCACAGACACGGATCTTCCCAAGCAATGTTCACAGATTTTGACAAGACGAAGCAGTAGCCAGCGGATTTGCACTTTGCCGCAATAGTGGAAATACTGCAGTACAGACTGCTCCTAGCCACTTGTCAGGGATTCTGTATCATAAGTTAATAACATCTGAATAGCTATATCTGTAAACGGTTATGTAGTTTTATTACTCACAAATAACACCCACTCTGGAGAGAACATTCTGTAGATATGGAACGATATGACCACATATACTGAATATATTGTGTTTTACCTATAGCAGTCCAGTAAATTCAGCCCAAGTCCAATGTTGTAAAAAAAAAGTTTAGTTATAGATAGAAATGGTGAAAGCAGGATGGATTTGATTTAAATCAAGTCGATTTAACCCCTTCCAGTTCGCGCTATAGCCGAAAGACGGCTACAGCGCGGGCCTGCATTGCCGGGAAGACGTCCATGGCATGAGCTTTCAGCGCGTCCCTGTGATCATCAAATCTGTGAGACTCGGCTGATCACAGATTGGAGTAATGGGCCGATCCCAGCCCCTTATCCCATGATCAGCTGTCAGCCAATAACAGCTGATCACGTGATGTAAACAGAAGATCGGTGATCTGTATTTTTTTTCCCTCATGCTGTCAGCGTGCAGGTAAAAAAAAGCTGATCACCGGCTTCTGTCAGGACATCAGTCCCTCACACAAAGAGCCGCGGCTGCTCATCTGTGCCCACCAGTGCCATCTGCCAGCGCCACCTATCAGTACACACCAGTGCCACCTATCAATGTCCACCAGTGCTGCCAATCAATGCCCATCAGTGTCACCTAACAGTGTCTATCGGTACCCTTCAGTAGTGCCCATCAGTGCCGCCTTATCAGTGCCCATCAGTCCAGCCTCATCGAAGCACATCAATGAAGGAGAAAAATTACCTGTTTCAAAATTTTATATCAAACTACGAAAGGTTTTATTTTTTCAAAATTCTCAGTCTTTTTTAAAACCAGTGATTAAATACCACCGAAAGAAAGCTCTTTTTGTGGGAAAAAAATTATAAAAATTTAATTTGGGTACAGTGTTGCATGACTGTGCAATTCTTATTCAAAGTGTGATAGTGCTGAAAGCTGAAAATTGGTCTGGGCAGGAAGGGGGTTTAAGTGCCCAGTAAGCAAGTGTTTAAATCATGATTTAAATCGCTAGTAAAAAGGCTTGATTTAAATCATCAATTTTAAAGAGCAACTGTCATCTCTGTCCCACAGCGGCTCCTCCTCTGACCTGCTGTTAACTCACCGACAGTCCCATTCACTTTAATGGGACAGCTGGTGATGTGGCAGTGACACAACAAGGTGAGGGACGTGGCGGCAGCAGGTGAGTGGATGCCCACTGACAGGCGCTGCCATGATGGATCTGAAATGACAGGTGCTCTTTAAATGTAAGCACTTATTCTTGCTGGTGGTTAGAATCTTTAATATTTGCAAACAAAATGAAGGTTTCCTATTTAGAATAATAAGCTGTCAGGTTAGTAAAACAGTGATAACAGAACCGATTCAGTCATACAGTTTGTAATGTACAAAGATTTGCAAAACAATGGGATAAAGAAATATTCCTGAACTCTGTTTTATCTCATGGTTACTGTGAAATTGTGTGACTGCATCAATGCAGTGCATGTTATCTCAGCTTGCAGAGCTTGGATTCATTGAATGAGTTCACCAAAATTGTAAATATTGCAGAATATACAGCCTCGTGCTACATAACTAAGCTCCATTTCACACTGAATAAATTCAGTCATTAAGGTATTTTAAATCAAAAACTATCTTTAGATAGATTTTAACTCCAAAGCATTTTATTAAAATAAATTTGATGAAAATCAAAAAAATCTGATTAAAAAAAAACTGATTTAAATAGAAATAAATTCAGATTTTTTTTTTTTTTTTAATCATTGATTTTTGTCCACACTGGGTAAGAGTTTAAAGCTGAACTCCAGGTAAATTGGTGTAAAATATATATATATGGGAGACCGAAGAGCTGGCAACTCCAAAGTCCTTGATGCAAACATTTTTTTAAAAGCAAAACTGATGCGTTTCAGTGTGAGCCTTAGTCATAGCCTTTCATCTTTGCCAAGAATTTGTATTTTTGTATACCCAATCTTGAGACTTTCAGTCTTATCCCATAGCACAGTCGGGTAGATGACACCATTTGCAGGAATACAGTGTTGTCCAATCCCCAACCCCAACCTTCTGACTGGACAGCGAATGACTGGCAGAATGGTGAGATCATCCTTTGTTCACTGTTCCCTTACCTCCCTCCACCTTTTCCCCTGAAATCGTAAATCCCAGAATGGTCTTTTTCCTGGTCATTGGTCAGTGCCAAGGCATTGGTTATTACATGGTCTCTGACGGCACAATAGATCTGAGTGGACAGACAAAAGAAAAGTGAGACAGCTTTATAACATTTTCATTCCTGAGTATTTGGTGCTGGTAATGCCAATGTTTCATGTACTTGACCTCCCTGCACCACCATACAGATTGCAAAAGCACCACTAAGGAAAGGTTACTCTTGTCAAAGATAGATAAGGTGATTGCTCATAAACAGAGAGAAGGAAAAAGTGCCCCATCCTTGTAAGGTAGGCTTGTAAAATGACAAGAGTAAATAGATAGGTACTCACAAGAATAGTAAACGTACAGTGTTCATCGATATAATGGGACCACGCTAAGCATAAAACCGCTCCAGTGCTACAGTCTCATGTCCACAAAGCCTCTGATGGAGAAGCATGGCCCCATTGTTGCACACAGCCAGCCAGCATTGAAGAAATGTGGTTGAGAGGGCCATAGCATTGTAGCTGTTTTATGCCTGGCATGGTCTGGTTTTAGTGGGGAGCTTACAGTATATGGTTGCTATGCTTGTAAAATATTTATCTGTTTATATTTGAATTATGAAAAGCCTTCTTTACAAGGATCACACACTTTGTCTTTTTCTTTGTTTATAAGGTATCTTTACCTTTAATCACCTAAGACCTTTTAAAATGCAGACTGTCGGCCTTATTAAGTAAATCTTCGCTAAAGTGGTTGTAAACCTCTTTTTTGAAGTTGTACCTATAGGTAAGCCTAGAATAAGGCTTACCTATAGGTACTGTAAATATCCCCTAATCGTGTGCAGTTTAGGAGATATTTACCTTGTAGTGCGCTGATGTCATCTGCGCATGCGCTGTGAAGAAACGGCCCTCCGTGCGGTGACTGGCGGCTCCTGTGCGCATTCGTGGGGATGACATCACGCGGCTGCGGCCAGTCATTAAGCCGGAGTCCGTGTCCCCAAAAGGAAGAGGAGCAGACATGGATGCGGCCTCGAGCAGGGGCAGCACAGGCTTTGTTTGCAGGTAAGTGCCACATAATGGGCTAGTATGCGGTGTATACTAGCCCATTATGCTTTTACTTTGCAAGGAACAGAAGAGGAAGTAAAACCCATCATGGTTTACTTCCTCTTTAAATATTAATTCCTAAATTCAACACTAGTTCTTGTGCTAATTTCCTAGAAGGGGAATCCCCTCACTTTTGAGATAAAATTCCTGTTTTGGCTATAGAACAGGAAGTGAAGAGAAATCTCCCGAATGGGACACAGATGTAAAAATAAAAAAATAAAATCTGACAGGAGTTGCAACTGTCCCTTTATCGATCCAAAATCGAAAACAAAGTTTGGCTTTGGCTCTACTCTAAACTTAATTTACATTGTTATGCTTAATGTGCACTGAAACATGTCTCCAAACTACCCATAATAAAAATACCTGTTCCCATCTCAGTCCTACGGTGCAACACGTTTTGAAAAATACAGAATGCACATTTTTTTTTTTTATTCACTGGGAAGCTCACGGAAGTAAACAGCTATGGTTCAAATCACAAAAAATGCATTATACTAAATTGGCAACAGGTATTAACCCCACCTTAGTCAATGTCTGTTAAAGTGATTGTAAAGTCTCTTTTTTTTTTTAAACAAACATGTTATACTTGCTCTGTACAGTGGATTTGCACAGAACAGCTTGGATCCTAACCATCTTGGGTCCCTCTTCTGCTCTCCTGGCCCCTTCCTTCTGTTGAGTGCCCCCACAGCAAGCAGCTTGCTATGGGGGCACCCAAGCTGTGCTGAGCTGCAGCTTTGTGTGTCCATTCAGACACGGAGCTGCTGTTGGGCCCCGCCCCCTCTCTCTCCTGATCTAACTGACTTTGGTTAACAGCAACGGGAGTCAATGGCACCACTGCTGTGTCTCCGCCAATCACGAGGGAGAGTCCTGGACAGCCAAGGGATTCGTGGACATTGCTGGACAGAGATGGGGCTCAGGTAAGTGTTAGGGTGGCTGCTGCACACAGAACGTTTTTAATCTTAATACATAGAATGCATTAAAGATGTAAACCCTCACATATACCAAGTGAAGTGAACAGCCTCAGATGATACGCAGGGATGAAAAAAATCTCCCTACTAAAGTTTTACATGTATATCTGCTGTCTTCAGCTTTATATATTCTTTAGAAAGTTCAGATTGTGTTAGAGATTTTCTCTTCCTGTTCACCACTGGAAGTGAAGTCTGGGCATACAGCCAAGACAGCTGATTGGAGGAAAGGCACACACCCCCTCTCCTCATAGACAGGAGCCATGATTAAGGCTTAAAGTGGATGTAAACTCACCACCCACCCAGTATAAACTAATGACACAGTATTAATTTATATATACATGCAAGCCTGCTGCATCTGTCCCTACCTTTCGAATGTCCTTCCTGTAATCACTATCAGCTCTGTAAAACTCTGAAATCAGTGGGTTTCTCTCTTTGCTGGAACTCGGTGGGTGGAGTTGTGATGTCACAAGCCTCCCCACCCACCTCTATACTGAGACATTGAGGAGGGAGGGAAGGGGGAGTGTAACATTTTCTCTGCTGTGTGAAGGAGATAAGCAAATTGCTTGTCACTCACAGAGCAAGGGGCGGATCGACTGTGTATTTCCCTGTTAGTCGGACTTTCTCTTCCTGAAAAAAGATAAGCTCATTACTCACAGTTGGATTAACTCTTTGAGGCAAGACTGGGCACAGATGATATGACATGCTATACTCTACCAGGCATAATTATTAATTCATTTTTTTTTTTCGGGTTTACATCCACTTTAATGCATTGTTTTTTTTTACTGTTGTTCACATGCAATAATAAAAGAATGTTTTAGCAGGCTTCCATGGCACCAGCCTTCTCTTTTTTTGCATGGACTATATGGAAGTTTACAGAGACTTCACAGGCTGAGCGCTGTGTTCATGAGGCTCACCAGACATTGCGCAGGAGGTGCTAGCTTCGATGCACCTGTTCCAGAAACTTATAGAACTGTCCTGTGACACGGCAAGCTCTCTGCAAATCTATTTATAGCAACCTCACACAACAAAAATTTCAGCCTGCTTTTCTCTCCTGTGTTGGCGAACTTGTCAGAAGTAATCATGCTGATAACAGAGGAACAGAGCAGGAGAAAGCCACAGGACTTAATGCTTTGAAGAGAGATAAGAAAACACAGCAGATATATGTGCCCAGCTCAGATTTCATGAATCGGATTTACGTCCACTTTAAGATAAAAAACCTTCTGCCTTTACAACCCCTTTAGCCATATCCACTCCAAATTCGAAATAAAAAAAATAATGCATTGGGAACACGCAGCCATGCATGGCAACTCACAAAGAAAATGCACACTGACACATGGTAACGAAGCTGTCTACACAAATGTAAATTGACCCTTTAAGCTCATAGGGCCTCGTCACACAAGCTTTCCAATCAGGTCTACTTGTCATTTTTTTCAGATGACCCTGTTTGGAAACTCTTTGTGGCTATATGGGCAACCAGATGTAAAGAACTTGTGTGCTTATACCCGCCTACCTCTGAGTCCATCCAAGTCTGGAAAAAAAAACAAAAAACAGAAAAGGCCGGCATCTTTTTCTATTTTTCTGGACCTTAAAGAGTTCCACCCAAAAGTTCGGCTGGTCGGATTCCTTTCCCCCTCAGGGGTCACATTTGGCACCTTTTGGGGGGAGAGAACACCTGTCTTTGACAGGTGTCCTTTTCCACACATCCTGGAGGCCGCAGCCGCTGACATCAGCAGCCCGGCTCCCCCCTCCTCGTCTGCCACCGGACCAATGAGAGAGCACAGCGGCCGCTCATGCATGCGCAGCAGGGACCCGGCCGTGAAGCCAAAAGGCTATATTTCCAGGTTTCCCTAGCCGCAATGGCGGTGGCAGCACCTGTCCAACCGATCCGAAGATCGGTGGCAGTGCCGAAATCGCTGGACTCCAGGACAGGTAAGTGTACTAATGTTAAAAGTCAGTCAGACTTTTAATTTTTAACCACTTCAGCCCCGAAAGGATTTCCCACTTTAGTACCAGAGCACTTTTTGCGATTTGGCGCTGCGTTGCTTTAACTGACAATTGCGCGGTTGCGCAACGTTGTACCCAAACAAAATTTACGTCCTTTTTCCCCCACAAATAGAGCTTTCTTTTGGTGGTATTTGATCGCCTCTGCGTCATTTCTGATCGCCGCTATAAACAAAAGAAGAGCGACCATTTTGCAAAAAACCCCAAATTTCTTACTTTTTGCTAAAATTCAAATCCAAAAAAAAAATATAAAAAAACATTTTTTTTTCACCGTTTTTGGCCGATTTTTATATAATTCCTCATATTTGCGATTAAAAAATTGCAATCGGCGTTTATTGATTGGTTTGTGCAAAAGTGGCTGCGTTTACGGATGGTGAGAATTCATTTCTGGGGTTTTTATTTTTTTTTCTTTTTTACTAGTAATGGCGGCGATCTGCGATTTTTAGCGGTAATGCGATATTGGGGCGGACATGTCGGACATTTTTGACACTTTTTTGGGACCAATGACATTTATACAGCGATCAGAAATTTAAATGTCCACTGATTACTGTATAAATGTCATTGGCAGTGAAGGGGTTAACCTGGGGGGAGAGCTAGGGGTTAACTGTGTTCCCTGGGCGTGTTCTTACTGTGGGGGGGTTGGGCTAACATGGGCATGAGAGATCTAACTGATCACAGTGACAGGGATCAGTAGATCTCTCATACCCCACTGACAGAGCGGGGAACCGCCGTGTTTACATCGGCGGTTCTCCGTACTTTCCCTGTAGCCGCTCATCGCGGCTCGCCGGCGGACATCGGGTCCGCCCGAGCCTCGGGCACACTCCCCAGGAGTGCGGCGGGTGCGCGCGCGCGCCGCCGCCCCCTGGTGGCCAAATGCAAATCGCCGCTTATTTATGGCGATTCGCGCAGGGCTCCCCCACTGCCGCCGTGAAAACACGGTGCCCGGTGGGGAACCGGTTAAAGCGGGCGGGCGGCGGACCTCCTCTTTAACGTGACAGATCGAAAGAGCATTTACATCCATCCCTTATAAGCCAGCCTTATACTATGAAAGCACTGTATAGCACAGACATTTTCACACATTTGTCTTTTTGGCGAGTTGCAAAACCTCCTTTCTGGGATCTCTCAATAGAACAACTAGCTTTGGATGTTCTGTCCTGATCCAAATTGAATTTTTCTTCTCTCATAAAAACCCAGCACTGCAACTGAGAGCTTAAAAATGGTGAAAAACATTGAAAATAATAGAGGACAGGCCTGTAAAGAAATGTAAAACATACCACCTGTGAAAGGATCCACAGCTGTCAGAAACGGGTGCTGACAACTGATAGGGTGATGAGGAAATCAAATGACATGAAAGCAGAGACATTTTCAGGCTAGGCCTCTCCTGCTCGTGACTTAAACAGCATTTCTGGTGAATTATGGAAATGCTAGCAAAAATATCCAGTTGGAAAGAGACATTCTTTTCCTGTGCAGCACCTGTATACCGACACTCATCTGGAACTGACCGCATTTAACATATGTCCACTTCTCTATACTTTATGGCCTGCTACAGATTGTCACACACATTTAACTTCACAGAATGAAAACAAGCTTATTTTTTCTGCTTCCATACTCTCATTTGCTTGCACATTAACTGAATATTCTACAAGTATGCCTGTTTTCAGTTGTTGCAGCATTTACTGTACATGAAAGTAAATTATGATATGAATATGGTATTTTACGTTTGTTGTATCATCTTGTCATGAGGGTATTTATTCTGTAACTGTATAGATTTTTCTTTCTAGATGCCCCCAGAATGTAAATGAGTACAAAAGAGCAGTAGGGCAATGTACTGTAGTGGCTAGGCTAGTGAGATCAAATAAAGTACAGGATAAGTCACCCAGAGGTTGGACTGTGTTTTCTGAGCAGCCTTATAGATTTTCTGGGGGATATTAGGAGCAAAAACTAACAATCACTTAGATGCAGGAAAGGGTCTGATAGCCTGGTTCTCTAAATTATTTGGGATGATTCCCAAAATGGGAATGTCGTTTAACCTCCCTGGCGGTATGATTATTTCAGATTTTTGTAGCTGAAAGCGGTACCATTATTTTGCATGGAAATTTGGCGTTTTATAATAGGCCTGTAATTCTTAGGAATAACTCACTTAAATCTGTTCAAACAAGTCAATGTATTCAATAATGTAATCTCGTCAAAAACACTGAAATTTGCTCAGTTACAGAATTGTCGCTGTCGTCACTTTCAGTGTCTGATGATAAATTTCCCCAAAAATCAGTATCACTCAATTCTGCAAATGATTCTTATTTACTATCGCTGTTTTCTAGCTGATAAAAAAACACTTTTGACGTAAAGGGACACTTTTTGGTTGCCATGGGCATTCTCAAGTTTCCAGGCAGAAAGAATGACATATATAATATAAAAGTGCAAGCAGTGCACTGGACAAACCACTAGGGACAAAGGGGATGTGAAATGATTTCATACAGTAATGTAATCTTACAGATAACAGTGTACTGCATGTTTACTGTGTGTTTCACTTTTTGAATTTCCCGCCAGGCTCCGCCCCTGTGCGACGCGACGCTCGCAGGGAATGGAGCCCGGCATAACACAGGTATCGGGCGGAGGACACAGTGGGGGGACATCGCTGGATCCAGGGGACAAGGTGAGTAACCCAGCCTGGATCCAGCAATGCAATCCCGAGTGTGGGCTCGGGGTTACCGCTATTTGCAGTGAAAACTCACCCCGAGCCACACTTAGGAATACCGTCAAGGAGGCTACATAGAACATTTTAGACAGGGCGAAAATCATAAATAAACTTGCATAATATGAGTTTGTTCACCCAGGGTTTTTGTTTTTGTATGCTTGTTTCTGACATACCAGTTATAAGCAATAAAACTGGCCCATACACAGCTCCAATTTTAGCCATTTCTTATGAATCTGAGGAAATGTGATCCATGGGTGACCGTGCTGAAACCACAATCTTTGAAAAATTGGTCTAGCCAGGAATAAAAAAGAGGCAGGGACTTTTTGGGTATTCTGACAGCCGCGAATGCCGGCTTTCAGAATACAGTAGCTGACAGGGGAGATTGCTCCATCCATTTAGTATGTTTACGTGGTTGTAAAGGTTTGCTTTTTTTAAAATAAAAATAACAAACATGCCTGTACTTACAAGGGTTTTGCACAGAGTAGCCCCAAGTCTTCTTTTCTGGTGTGCCCCGCCAACACTCATGGCTCCTCCCCTTCATTGGGTGCCCCCCCACAGAAAGGCGCTTTCCATTGGGGCACCCAAGTGGGCTCGCTCCATTGACACAGGCAGCAAGACTCGGCCCTGCTCCAGTGTCACTGGACTTGAATTACAGCAGCGGGAGCTGTCCGATGAGGAGAGGGACAGGAGCTGGAGCCACTGGGCTCGTGCACATCGCTGGATCGGATTGGGGTCAGGTAAGAAAAAGGGGGGCTCTGGAGGCAGTTGCAGCAAAGAAGGTTTTTCACCCTAATGCATAAAATGCATAAAGGTGAAAAACCTTGAGACTTTGCAACAATCGCTTTAAGACTTCAAAATCTCAAAGTCCCAGCTTAAATACAGATTGCAATTGCTGAATATAATTTGGTTTATATTTAGCGTAGATAATAGTCAACAATAGCCAGCATGGTCTTTAAAAGTATACTGTCATGACAAAGTATTGGAGGTTGCCATTGCTAAACTCATTTTAAAAAATGTTAGTTACCTGGTTGCTAGTCTAATTTGTCTTCAATACGGTCCTAGGACAAGTATAGAGATATGGTTCTAATAAGTAGTTCTAAGAGCCCTTTCACACTGGGGCCGCCCAAAAGTTAGCTTTACAGTCATGTTAGCGGTGCTTTTTGGCCACTATCCGGGTGCTTTTAACCTCCAAGAAGGTGTCGTGTTGCGGTGCTTCCAAAACGCTTTTCAGGCGCTTCAGAAGAGTTGCCCATTCATTCCAATGGACAGGCTGGTTTATGAGTGGTGTATACACCGCTCCTAAACCGCCCCAAAGATGCTGCTTACAGGACTTTTTTTCCCATCCCGCAAACGCACCGCCCCAGTGTGAAAGCAGTTGGGCTTTCACACTGGGGAGGATTGAGAGGCAGTTTTCAGGTGCTTTACAAGCGCTATTTCTAGCGCTAAAATGCTTGAAAACTGCCTCAGTGTGAAAGGGGTCTAACACTTTTCTGACACAGCCTGACATCTATCATTCTCAAAGAGAGGGCTCTGATAATAGCAGTGCTTCCAACCATCAGTATTTGTACTGGCAGCCATTAAAAAACGGGCACTTTTCTCCTGCCAGTAAATGCCAGTGGGAAAAGGTTGCCAGTTAAAAAGATGGCTGTGACGCACAGCTCCCATGTGCAGTTCTGGTTTGAAGCCGGCTGTGAACATTCGAGTGCCTGCTATAGTGAGTTCAGGGGGTGGGTCTGGCAGAAGCGGTGCCTGAGCATGTCGTGTGATGTCATGGTGCAAAGAGAACTGAGCAGAGTTGCCGGAGCCTCATGTCAGGATGGGAGCAAGGCAAGCCGGGAGCGGGACTGCTAGTGCTGTTTGGGTTTTAATGGACTGAAGGGATCACCTTACGTGGAGAGAGACTGTCACTGTGACTCAGGAGGAGACGTGTCATGTGGGTGAGATGCCATCATCTTCTGTGCTGCCGCACACTGCTGTCGGTGTCACTGTGAGAGTCAATTTCATGTGTGTGCCGTCCATTCTAATTTCTTGCCCTCCTGAGTTCTGTTCCTGAGCTACTTACTTACTATATCAAAAATAAAATTAGAAATATGTTTTTTGCCTTAATATCTCCCTTAAATCACAGTGTTATTTGCATATTGTATGTGTCTTTAGCCTAAATACTGCAATTTGCACTTAAACCTGTAATTTTGTAACCTTTGGAAATGCCAGTAAAAACTTTGCTCTGGCAGTAAATTTTGGGTGTCATGTCAGTAAATTTCAATCTGGTAGTTTGGCAGCACTGAATAGCAGCCAGGAACAAAAGAACAAGCCACTGCTCCAGGTGAGTAAATTGATCCACAAGGCTAAAAGGACTGGGTGCTAGCCCGGCTCTCATCCGTGAGCATAAGCACAGAAAAGAAAGAATAAAGAAGCACAATGTCACTGTGAAACGCGTCACCTCTATCTTGTCTGTGCCTTGGTCCTGGTGGCAGTCCTTTCATGTACAATAAATCTGTTGGACTGGCGAAGGTGTGCAGCCATTCTTTTCTTTACTGAGTAGCAGCCTCCGTACTTCTCTTATGACAGTCAGTCTAAAGCTGAACTCCACACAGATATAGAAGACACTATTAATGTGCCTCTGTGATCACTAATATACAATTAACTGTATTTTTTAAATACAAGTAGTTGTAAGTAACATAATTTGACATGGTTAAAGCCTCCTGCAGTTTTAAAGATTATTGCTAAATTGCTGTTTTGGGTGATTGCTTGTGCGCATTGCTTTTTGTCTAACAGAGTTTAAAAAATGGTTTATTACACTGATTGCAATGAAAAAAAAAGAAAGTCCTGAGTTTTTTCCCTTACATGCAAAACATTTAGCAAACATTAGTGTCTCTTTGTGTGTTAAAAATGTCTAAATAGTTAGACAATCAGTGTTAATCATATCTATTTTACAACTTAATGTTGCATGAAAAAACACATAAATCGTTATTAGAAATTTTGACGTCCTCCGAAATTGGTACAGTTTAATACAATGAATGTTGATGAACATAAATTTTTTATGTCAATTAACATATAATCACTAGTGTCTCCGTGTAATTATCACAGAAGATATAGACACACCTCAAGTCGAAATCTGACTGACAGTATTCTCTTCATGCCTCCGACGATGAGTCATTTCTTTTCTTACCGACGTGTGGAAGCGGTCAGGTTGTCTAAATAACATGTACTTTCCTGACGGTGGTCCTGGTTCCGTGTCTGTTCTATCTCCACTGCGCAAAGT
>BLSH010379081.1:2768100-2783291 GCA_018402905.1 Glandirana rugosa | reverse complement strand
CAAGAGTCATGTTTAATGGAAATTCCTATTGCACTAAACATGGCTGTGTAAGAAATAGCTTGCAGTCAGGTTTGGTCTGCACTGTGCACTTTCTGTAATAGTCACTGATTATTCTGCTGATCTGGTAACCTTATTGTAATGTATACTGCTGTGATGTTAAGTGACAGTTGGCATTGAGTGCTGCATTGTAGTAATTAAATAGAAATATGCACAGTGTGCACCCAGTAAAGGTAATCTAAATATGTAACTGGGGGACAGGAAGACAGCTTGGGCTTCACAGACCTTATAAATGACAGGTGACCGAGGCAGGGCAAGCTGTCCTTACCTTCCATTGATGTCTGTGTTTTTAATGTTTGTATGTGATAATTAGATCATAATTGCAAGCCCATCATAGGCTCAGCATGGGGTTTATATCTTGCAGGGAAGTTTTCATGTCATAGTCTGATTAGGAAAGATGACTGTGTTTTCAAAGTGAAGTACAAGAATGCTTGGTAAACCGTGCATAACCTGTGCTCCCCAGTCTTAGTTCAATTAGATGAAGCCAGTTCTTCACGGTAATGTTGCCCATGGACATTAGACAATGATTGAATTTGTGATTACAGTACTACCTGACCACTGAAAAAGGTTTGAAGCACTTGTACATTTAACATAAACAAGATAACTCACATTGCCTTGGTGTGTAAATATGGTATATGTCTATGCAGTTAGGTTTCAGAATAAATTAAAAGCGCTCATTTCCTGTTTGGCTTTTCTGATGAAATATATCAGAAGAAGTACCCAGCCTGTTCTTAATGCGACTGCAGCATTTCCATGGTCTGTCAAGTTTGTGAGTTTCTCTACTGCTGGTAGCCATTTCCCTGCAACATAACTGGTTAGTATATTTATATATATGGCCTCCGTCTGCCTGGTGGCCTCAGTTCCAAAGACACTGTAAAATACTGTCATACCCCGAAACTAATAATTCTAAACCTCGAATGGATGGATTGCCATCTGAGAGATACTGAGCATGAAGAAGCATTGGATAAATGCACTGCCTTGCTAAGTGGCAGGGAAGTGGGTTACCCATTCATTTTTAAGACCAGTGCCTGCACAAGCATAGTAGAGTTCAGAAAGCTGAGATGGTGAACTTGCCTGACGGGGTAATGTCCATATTGAAAAATTACTATTCCAACCTATATACTCCTAAACAAAATTATTCTACTGAATCCCTGAGCGAATACCTTGGGGAGATCAATCTTCCTAGTTTATCGGGAGCGTCTAAAAGACAGCTGGATGCCCCTTTACCTCTTGACGAACTGCAAAAGGCGAACGGTCTGTTTCCTAATTCAAATGCCCTGGGGGCAGATGGCTTGCCAATTGAGGTCTACAAACAATACATGGACCAAATATTACATAACCTACTAATGATAGGCTAAAAAATCAGGACAACTACCCATCTCAATGACAAAGGCTAATATAGTATTAATATTAAAACCGGATAAGGACCCTCTAGATCCAGGTTCATACAAACTAATATCACTTTTACAGACAAATGTAAAGATACTAGCGGAGGTTTTAGCATTACTACTAAATGCCGTCATCTCAACCATTATACACTCAGATCAGGTGGGATTTATGCCTCAAAAATCTACAGCCATAAATCTAAGAAGAATGTTTCCCAATATTCAGACACCATCCGATCATATGGGGGACAGAGCATTGCTATCTTTAGATGCCCACAAGGCTTTTGATAGCATTGAATTGGACTATCTATGGGCAGTTATGCAGAAATTTGGTTTTGGGAAGGGTTTTATCTCCTGGGTTAAATTGTTATATAATGCTCCAGTGGCAGCCATAAGAGAAGATTGGAAACTATTCCTGGACTTTAAACTGTATATAGGCACACGGCAGAGTGCCCTCTGTCCCCTCTTCTGTTTTTCCTGTCCATAGAGCCATTTGCTGCTGTGATTAGGGCGAATACAGCTATTCAGGGATTTGTGTATGTATGGCGATGACAACATGCAATATCTAGGAGATACAAATACATCCTTAGCAAAGGCTATGAAAGTGATAGGAGAATTTGGGAAGTATTCAGGACTTATTATTAACTGGCCCAAATCCTCTCTGATGCCCCTAGATGGATAGATAGACCCACAGACTAAACAAATTCAGGAGATACCTATCTCCACCCGAATTAAATATTTGGGCATTTGGGTTACCCCTTTGCTGTTGGATTATATCTCCCTCAATTTTACCCCTTTGCATAATAGATCCCGAGATAGAATCGCGCTCTGGATGAAATTGAGGCTGTCCCCAGCTGATGGGGTAAATCTCATAAAAATGATTTTAATGCCACAGTTGTTATATATCCTGCACAATACCCCTGTCATTGTCCCTCTTAAGAAATTATGCATTATTAATTCATTTTTAGGGCATTAATATGGTCATCTAAATCGACCAGAATAAAGCTTGAGCAACTACAGCGTCCTAAGGAAGCTGGAGGCCTTGCACTCCCTAACCCGCGGGTTTATTATCTAGCAGCATAGCTACAACTTCTGGCAAGGGCTATTAACCCCCAAATACAGTAGATTGTGCTTTGATTCGACTACATAGTTTCTTAAACAGTCGACAGGTATGGAGGTGGTAGAGGGTCTAGAGGCACTATGATTTAGTAAACCAAATAGAGAAACCAACAATCTCCTGCGTTAAGATAAATCAACCAAGGAGCCCTGCAATAGCAGAGGACACAGGGTACAGTGGAAAGTCTCTATGGATGTGAAAATCACTTTGCATTTAGTGGTCTTGCTGCCCTCCTCAGGACCATGGGCATCCAAAAGGTACTAGAGAAAAAACACAAGAGAAGGGCGCACCAACCTAGCGCAATACCATTAAAATGTTTATTAAAAATATTAAGATAAAATATATATACTCACAAACGGAGCAGTTATAAAAACATCACAACAAAAAGGTGGAAACTGTGTCTCCAAGGGACTTCAGACTCTCCACGCTAGCAAAGGGACCGGCGAACAGAGCCTGGAAGAGAGTTCGCCCTGGAAACGCATTAGCCTGGCCTAGGACAACGTCTGGTCCCTTTGCTGGGATGGAGAGTCTGAAGTCCCTTGGAGACACAGTTTCCACCTTTTTGTTGTGATGTTTTTATAACTGCTCCATTTGTGAGTATATATATTTTATCTTAATATTTTTAATAAACATTTTAATGGTATTGCGCTAGGTCGGTTCACCCTTCTCTTGTGTTTTTTGTTTAGTAAACCAAATAAGCTATACCCTATTTATGCACTGATGCAGAAAGTTTGGACCAAAACTAGAATGCTGCAAAAGATCACAGGATTTAATAGGCTCAGCCCCATTCGGAATAACAAACAATATCAGGAACTAATGAAGCTGAAGGGTGGAGCTATGTGGAAACAATATGGCATTACACACAACTCATATTTTCACAGATGGGTGACTGAGGTCCTTTTCGGATCTTCAGGCTGTCTTTTCACTTCCATCGACCATGCTTTATTATTACCTTCAACTCCAACATACGGTTAAAGCACAACTTAATGTGGAGGCATGGACAATGGATCCGACCCCCATATTTAACTTTATGTATGGAATCACTGCATATAAAGGGTTTATTTAATCGAGTTATGCGATGATTCTAAATTTTGTCTTACCGGTATCTAACCTTAGAGCAGTGGCGCAATGGGAGGTTGATGTGGGTGCTTTTGAGGAGGAACAATGGGAGGAAGCTTTGCAGACAGTTACACAATGCTCCCTAAATGTAGCCCAATGCCTTTCACAACTGTATATTGTACTGAGGGTTCATTACACACCTGCCAAGTTGGCTAGAATGTGGTTACAGACAACACCCACATGCACCAGATGCTGTAGAGCTCACTGGGACTTGATCCATATGCTGTGGAGATGTCCCAAGCTCCACGGATACTGGAAATCTGTTATTAATATGCTTAACCGAGTATTCCAGATAACACTCCCTGAAAATCCTAAATGCTGTATATTGGGGATAATGGATAACCTGCAGGTTGGGGAGAGCCCTAGACAGGCTATAGAGAGAGCACTTTTTCAAGCTAGATTGGCAATACTAAAGCATTGAAAGTCCACTGAACCCCCTACAGTGAGAGAATGGCTGAACCGGATGGGAGAAACTCGCAGACTAGAGAAACTGATATACCAACACAGGGGAACGGACGGCAAGTTTGAAAGACTATGGGCTCCATGGCTGGATGCGCTGAGGCTTGCCCCAGCGGATCTGACCATGGCCAGTCTACTCCCTAGAGAAATCTAGTATGATAGGCAGCAAGAGGGTACATGCGAGGGGTAAGGGTTGCAGTCTAGATATGGGCTCATTAGTCTATTGGATATTCCAAGTTGTAAAGAAAAACAGGTTGTGGCACCCATGTATGTGACACTAGTGAAGAAAACTTTTTAGTACTGGTTATGCAGCCAACCTAAAATTACAGGCAAAAAAACTTCCTGAATTTTATCAATACTTAATATATAAAGAGGTTTAAGGCGCGCACCTTTGACTCAGTGCTTAAATTATTAAGTAAAGTGCAAAAACAAACAAACCAATAAATATGGGGTATCAACAAAATCCGTAGTAAAAACACCCCAAACAAAGTGCTGTGCAAATATGAGGTATCAAAATACTGTGCAAAAAATAAGTGCAATAAAGTGCAAAAATCAATTCATAACATGCTAACAAATTCATATAGGATCCTCCATTCAAAGAAAAAGTGCTAGTGCAGTTATAAAATATATAGTTTTCCAAAGTTCTTTCAATGTATTTCTATGCTGTCAAGGTACCGGGGGTTTGCACTCGCCGGGCAGCTATTCATAAAGAGAGACTTATTTTTTGCACAGTATTTTGATACCTCATATTTGCACAGCACTTTGTTTGGGGTGTTTTTACTACGGATTTTGTTGATACCCCATATTTATTGGTTTGTTTGTTTTTGCACTTTACTTAAAGCGGTTGTCTACCCATTTGAAAAAAAAAAAAATGACAGCCTGCAAGACAATAGCATAATGAGCTAGTATGCACCGCATACTAGCTCATTATGAAATACCTTGAAACGAAGATCCGACCGGGCTGCTCGATCCGCTCTGTGGGAGCGGACATCTTCCCCCGGATCTTGCTTCCGGGTACGTGGCTCCGGCGCTGTGACTGTCCGGAGCCGCGAGACGTCACTCCCGCGCATGGGCGCGGGAACTGTCTCCCTGGCAGTGTCCGCCCCTATTGCCGGGCCTTTGCCGAGACATACACGGCGCATGCGCCGTAAATCCAAAGCATTTTGGAGAGGGAATATCTCCTAAACCGTACAGGTTTAGGGGATATTCATTTTACCTACAGGTAAGCCTTATTATAGGCTTACCTGTAGGTAAAAGTAGTAAAATTGGGTAGACAACCGCTTTAATAATTTAAGCACTGAGTCAAAGGTGAGCGCCTTAAACCTCTTTATATATTAAGTATTGGATATTCCAGACTGAAATAAAAAAAATTGTATGTGACGAGTTATTACAATCTAAAGTTTTGTTCCTGTATACACTTGCAACCTATATGGTTGTATATCTGAGGATGTGGTGCTTTATGGATGTCTATGTTTGATTTTTGTGAATTAATAAAAACTTTTTTGTTGAGACAAGAGTTCAGAAAGCCAGCTCCAATATGGCTGTAAAGGCTCCTTGGAATTAAGTGGGTAAACACTTGGTCTAAGTTAAATTCTTATGCTGACAAAATTATGAAATTCACAAACACCCATAGATATTGAAGCGTACATTCCACTCAAACCTGAAGACCAATTATTTGCCTTTTATTTTACGCTGTGTAGACCAAAGCAAGGGGATGACATAAGTGCGTATACTGATGAAACTGCAGCGTCGGGTGACCGGATGTTATGCACGTAATTTCCGTTCTCTTGTTTCTTGGAACGCAGATGCCCCCATTGACGGCGTTCCTGCATGCTTTTAATGGAATTTTTGTTTTGTAAAGGATTTTTACCCAATACATTTTTTACTACATACTTCACCATGCCAGCCTGTCACGCACCTGGTGGTGGAGTCTGTCTTATGCAGGAAGCAACCACTCTTGTGGCCCTGATTTGTGGGTCCCCGGTAGAGTAGACAGGGAGCCCAGGAGCACAGGGGGGCACGAGGGCTGGACAGGATCCCTGGTGGTGATATGGATGGTCCAGTGAAGCTCATGCAGATAGCGGGTGGTCATACAGGCCGGGTCAGTAGCATGCAGGCAATGTGGTACAAAGGGTTCAGGCAGAGGGGTCGTCAGGTGCAGGCAGGGGTCGTCAACAGGCTGGCAGCAGAAGTACACAAGGATCAGGCAGAAGAGTTGTTCTAGGCAAGCTGGGGGTCGGTGCAGACAGAAATCGTCCAGGTCAAGCCGGGTCACAGGATCAGATAAACAGGAAATCGAGTCGCTCAGGAACACTCACACGCTGTAGAACGGACAGCACTGACTGCTGGGCGTTGTGAGCTTAAATGGGGCCGCTTGGCGAAAACGGCAAAACAGTCCTTTTCCTAACACAACCCCTTGTTTTCTCGCTCCACTCTTGTTTCTTGAAGTCCGCAGCCCAGCTGTGCTTACCACCATCCTTGCAGACAGGATTTGTGACACAAGAGCTGATGATCCCCGTAATAGCGATCCATGAAATCTGGTGAGTAGGGTTTGACACCGGGTGCCTTTCTGGTGAAGGAGTGTGACCGCTTTCTGGATCTATATCGATTGACATTATGCACTTTTTCTTTCTTCACTTGATCATCGCACTGCACCCTGATTAATGTAGACCTGATCTTCCCTCTTACGGTCACTACACTGGGATTACTTTTGAGTAACTGAAAGAACTATATCCATTTTTTGAACTTTCTGTTTTTTTGTGCGTAATTTTTTAATTACTGCCATGCTCCATTGAGTACCTTTATGGTGATTCACACTATTGTGCACAATTTTTTAATTTTTAATATACATTTTTTGAGTTTTCTGTGTATGAGACACCACAAGCATTCCACCACTTCATATAGACAATTACTGTGAACTTTTTAAGTGATCCCTATGGAGTAATTGTTTTGTATGCACTATTTGCTTTTCACATACCATTATCACTTTTATAGAGTTTCATACTACTGTGCACAACTCTTGGATTCTAAATTCTATTTGGAATTGAACACCACTAAGCAAGTTCATTTATTTATATATGATTTTTTTGGTCTGATATATGTTTATTGTACCTCACATTTTATGTGGTAGTGTGGTTTGAACAATTTTTTTCCTTGTGATCAACACTGTGTTGTGTATATACGAGCAGCTCCACTTCATCCCTTTCGTTATTATTCACCACTGCGCTGGTAACAGATAGATCTGTCTATCTTTTGCTCGCTTAGATTTTTTTTTTATTATTTAAGTTTTTTAAATTATTTTTATTATCATCAACATTTCTGTTGTCTGTCTGTGTGTAACTCTTTCTACTTTGAAACAGGCTAAAGGATTTTTCTTTTTCAGTCAATGCTGAATTATTTCGATATGAAATGAAACATCAAGTACCCAGTTACAAATACTGACATATTTCCACAATCATAGCTGCCACTTTTTAAAATGATGATGTCCAGTTCTTTATAGGACATGTTTTGACTAATTCAGAAGAGGATGTATCAGGTACATTTCCATCCCTTCTGTAAAGATTTCCTTTTGTTCACAAGAACAATAATGTCTAAAAGTCCCTGATACTGTGTTTAACTATGAAGTATGAAGAAGTTATTAATAATGAATCGTGGAGTCTATGCAGGATGTTAAATAAAAGTGGGAGATGAAAATGTGTTAAATATAGATGAATTGCAGGCTTTTATGCAGCAGCCCTGAAAAGACTGAGGACTACGTAAAGGATTTGTGTTATTTCTTTTTCTTGCTGAAATGAGTCAAGTAAATCTTATTCACATGTTAGGCAACAAAAGCGTATGTCTTTGAGAAACATTAATAAATAACAATTTGCTTATTTTCATTTCTTATATTTGTATTTTTAGTTTTTTAAAACAATAGTTTAGTATAGTTCATACAAATTCTAATAGTGATTTTAGAGCAGATCACATTCAATGTTCATGACACAGAAATGTTTTTGGAAGTGTTTTAGTTAAATGGGACACTTGTTATCATTCTGCAGTCCTCAGACACCAATTTGTACTTCTGGAGGGAAGTATGGATTAAAATGAAGAAGGGAGCTGGACTCGATCTCCAGGCATTACTGCTTTTAAAATGTAAGTGTAGCCATACACAGGAGCGTCAGGTATGTTAGGGGTGCTGCCCCCCCTAGTTTGCATGTGGAGATGCATGCAGGGTGCCGGACTCATACATTTGTATTTTTTTTTTTTCAAGCCACGTGATTAGCTTGGCTTGAAAAGGGTTGGGCTCAGGACCCAGAGCACCCACTTGTGACAATAGCAAATCAATATTCGCTATTGACTTTTCGCTTCTCCTCCCTGCCAATCAGGACAGGAGGCGAATTGGGTTGGCCAGGAAGAGAAGGCGAGGAAGCCACAGAGGGGCTGTGTGCAGAGGGGGTGGGCATGCCATGGAGGGGAGAGTGCCGGGGGCATGCCATGGAGGGGTGAGTGTCTGAGGAGTGAGTGCGGACCTTGGGGGTTTTGTTTGCCGCCCCCTCAAAACAGTTTAGCACCAGCCATTACTGGCCATACAGCTATATAGACATTAAAATATATATATTTTGTGAACTTCATCACCTGACAAAAAACTATAGTTTGTTTAGCAAATTTTCTAACCTATAGACTTCTGCCAGAAATTTTACAAAGTCCTGCCTGTGATGATAGTGAGGTCTGACAAACTCCAAACTGTGGAGAATGCAGGAGTGGTATTGAACACCCTGCCATCCTCATTTTCCCCAAATTCCACAAATCTGTACCAAGATGGTCAAATTAATATTTTTCCCACCTCCAATCTGCATCACTTCTTGGGTCTTCTGGATAAAGGTGTCTTTGCCCATTTACTGTGGCATAATGATTTTGGAGGTTTTACTCCAACCTGTACACCATTCCTAACCCTGATGGGGGCATGTGTCCCATATTTGGATCCCAAAGCTTTAAATGTCTTCATTTAGGTCCACAAATTCCATGCAGAATCCACCAAATCTGTCATTGCTGCCATTCAACAGGAAAATGTAGATTTCTGTGGTCATCAAGGATGTGTACATTCATGTGTGCAATTTGATGTGGGATGCCTACACTACCAGTTGGTGGCCCTGCTCCTCAGCTTCTGCTCTGCACCTGTATTATGCTCTTGTGGCATCCCAAATGTGGGATAATTAAATGACCTCCCCTTAACCCCTTGGAGTCGGCCCATTAAGGGGTTTGCTATGCCTGGAGGCAGGGTGGGGCTTATGGCCATGTGACCGGCGTGATTGGCTGTCCAGGCGATCACATGATCAAACGGCGATCGTGAACTTTCCATGAGCCACCGGTCACTGTGCTGAGAGCACGCAGGACACGGACTCTCGGCACAGCACTGTTGGTGCTAATGCATGCAACTATGCTGCCTGCTCTGCACCAAGGCCCGGCCACCGAGAGGCTGCATAGTTGCATATGTGCAAAGAAGTTAAAGAACAGTTGATGTGGGCTGCTTTGGAAAATGTGGCTTTGACTGTCCATAAGCTGCCACAGTTTGGATGATTCGTGATCTTCGACAGGAGAAACAAGCTTTTTTATTCCAAGATTTGCCTAACTCTCTGCTTCTTACTGGAAATTCCTGGGCCTGATTGTAGCCTCTTCTGAGGTTTGCACAGTCTCACTCCAAACCTCTGCAGTGCAGCTTTCTGTTATCACGAAACAAGTCAATCAGGTCCCTGCTTAAATGGATTTGTTAGGCATTGAGTACCTGGCCTGTTGGCTCAGGATGGGGTCTTTGGAATAGGGTATTTCTCTTACTTTTCTGTTGGAAGATTCTCACAATGGATGCCAGCCTGTTAAGGTGCAAATGAGTTTGGGCATCCTATCAATGCAGGTAACTTGCTCATCAGAGTCTCATCTTGCAATTAACATCCTGAAAATGTAGGTTTTTTTTCTGGTTTCAAGTGATGGAGCATCCTGCTGCAGGGCCGGCTCTACCACTAGGTGGAATAGGCGGCCGCCTAGGGCGCACTGCCACCAAGGGCGCCCGGCCGCTGTCGATTCATTACTACTCTCTGCTCTGCATGGATCATTCATGTCATCACAGCCAAAGTGGGTCATATACCGGCCAGGCAAAGGGGGTGGAGCCAGGGGGTGGCAAAATGAGGTTTCGCCTAGGGTGTCAAAAATCCTTGCACCAGCCCTGTCTTGCTGGAAGGTGTTTTGATCCAGTTTCTGTCAGACAATGGCACGGTGGTGTACAATAACCACCAAGGAAGAAGAATCAGAAGTGTTGTAAGACAATTAGTTTGGATACTATCCTTAGCAGAACTTTAAAGTGGTTGTAAACTTCATTCATAAAGTCTGAAAAAAGCACACATATCTATAGTGTTTACTTGTCGATCTCCAAAGCTCTAAGTGTTGTTTCTCTCTGGTGCTTCATTCCTCTGTTATCAGCATGGGCCACTTCTAAGAAGTTTTCCCGACACATGAGATACATTTGTGATGGGGGAGGGAGATCAGCACAGAGCTTCTCTATTCAGGACACAACTCTGTATCCTTGCTTCGTTTCTGCACTGTGTGTGTGGAGGGGGGAGAGGGGGTTGTCCTTGTCCTCCAATAAGCTCTCACACACTGTAACTGCAGCTGTTCGCCCCTTCTCTGTGATACTGACAGAAGGATTTTATCACAATTCTGCACATTTAAATGGATGTAGAAAAGAAAAGACTGCAGATAAACAAGTCAAACTTATGTAGGGAGATTAGTTTCATCTCTGTGTATTATCTGAGGCCAGTCACTTCACTGGGTAAACAAAAGGGTTTACAACCACTTTAAGCTCCAGTTGTCATGCTTATACATCGCAGACACAGACAATGGGCAGTCTGATTTTCCCAGGCAGAAACTGCTGTACCAGAGCATGTGGTCCCTACATCCAAAGGTGTTTCAGGTGGAGGCACCAGATGTGGGCCTCCTGGCTTCCAGGTTTATCAACAAGCTAAAATAGGTTTGTCTCCACATACAGGGATCTTTTATCGGAAGCAATGGACACTCTGGTGACTCAATGGGATCAGTGCATTCTGATAAATGCCTTTTCTTCTCTCTAACTTCTTCCTTGTCTCCTTTGCAGAATCCAGATCAAGGGCATTTAGGTGATCCTTCCTGCTCTCTCCTAGGTGGATATGGTACTGCAACCTGGTAAGACTTCTGACAGATGCTTCATGGACTCTCCTGGATCACCAATATCTTCTTTTTTAAGGACTGATTTACATTCCTATTTCATGGTCACTGGCTTTAACAGCATGGCTCTTTAAGCTCATTTTTTTTGAAGATGGGAATCTCTGATTCTGTGTTTCCAATGATAATAAAAGCAGGGAATACTATTTCTGATAAGTGATATCATTGGACACATAAGGGATACTTCACCTGTTGTAAATCCCATAGAATTTTTCAATAAGATGTTTCCTTGCCTTACTGCAGGTGGGTCTGCATCAGCTTTGGACTCTTAGTACTTCAAGGGCAAGGTTTATGCCCGGTCTGTTGTGTTTCAGAGATCATTGGTCTTTCTCCTTTTTTACTGCTGCTTTCTGGTAAGGAAAAAGTGGTCTTGAGGCCGAGAGCTTCCTTCTTGCCTAAGATAGTTCTGCAAATCGCCTCAACAAGGACATTGTTCTCCCATCACTCTATCTGGCTCCATTTTAACATAAGGTGCATTTCCTCCATTGTCTGGTTGCATTTTGGGCTGTGAAAGTCTCTCAACCACTGCTTCATTAGGAAGACTGGTTTCCTTTTGTATTCTGAATTGCCCCCTTATGGTTATACTGGCTTCTCAGTCTACCATTTCTAGTTGGCACAGGCAATACTGTAATCCAAACTTATAATCAGGTTTTCCTCTCAAGAAACACTATAGGATTTGTCAGTGCTTCTTGCTCTTTTTGGCTTTAAGCAACTTTTCCCAAATTCCAAGACTACCACCTGGTTTTATATTTGCTTTTTAAAATTCCACCACACAGATATTTAGGCCTCATCTAATGTCAGCTTTGGGCATAAGGTCAATAAGATGGCTTGTGAGATAGCAGGCAGTTCTCAAAGTTTTTAAAAATGTTTTCTTAGGCCTGTTATTCTTTGTTGCCATGTTGCTCATCCCTCTGTTGGACTGCTTTTGTACGTCCTAACAGGGTAAGTATTCCCTCAATGGACCAAGAAGGAAATAATATTTCCATACTCCACTTCCATTGAGGGACACAGGTCCCTCTCCTCTGGGATTTTTTTCAAGCTCTCAGCACTGCTGTGCTACAAGACTGATGCGTGCTTGTTGTAGACAAGGTTATCAAGTGCTGGCCAACTTTTACTATTTTTCTTTTTGTTTCCATTTCTCCTATAGGTGGCAGTAGAGCTTGACAGTCTAAAAATGTTTTGTGTATAGGGAGTAGAAGAATAAACAATATTATTTTAGACTTGGCTCACACTTGTGCAATGCGGGGACCCTGCAAATCCACTGTGGGTTCCCGCATTGCACCTGACTCGCAAGGCAGTTCACACTGCCCTATGCAAACTGTTGGAAGTGTCAATACAAAGTTAACATCACCCCCATTTCAGCTCGCATATCGCAGTGCGAACTGACAGTTCGGTCATGAATCGGATCGCATAGGTGTGAACACCCATGCGATCCGATTCTGATGCAGACCCAAAAAAGGGTCTTGCGCGAGTTTGGTCCGAATGCGATGTGAATTCAACCATACTATCCATACAGCATAAAAAGAGTAGTGATACCGATGGATTGTCGCCGTAAGCAGAGCAAGTAGAATTTGGTTGTGTTAGAAGGAACCTGTATTCCTTCCTGTGCCACTTCTTAAAGAGGGGAGGTATGATGACCGTGAGGTCTGAGGAATCCCCAACTGTGTTAAGACGATACGACACTGGTATTAAACACAGTGCCATCCTCATTTTACTTAAAATTCAGGAGTCAGTAACAAGACAGATCAAAATCTCATGTCAATGCTAGGTAGTTATGGAAAGTGACAGAGCAAAAATTCAAGCTAGAAGGAATATAGAGATATTATATTTTTTAACTGGCAAGGGTCTTCAAAGGACTTCTGATTAGTTCCCAGGTCAGAATCATAACAGCAGATGCTTTGAAAGTTGCTTGATTCCATTAAAACTTGTTGTGGCAGCTACTGTGTGTGTAAAGGGTTGAGTGCTCAGTTGACCTGCCCTAGTAGCAGTCATTCTGTCTGCTGGTGCTTAGATTGGGGTCCGCAGGCTGGAAAATCTCTCTGCTGTGCGAGACTGAGGATGGGTAAACATCACACTGTCCATTCACTTTTCAAAACACGGGAGCGAGAAGGACAAGTGGGCCTGGCTCGCAGTCTCTGCTCTAATTCATCCCAAAGATGTTCCATCAAGTTTAGGTCAAAACTCAGGTGTGGGGTTGTTTTTCAGGGCTTGGGCTTGGCCCCTTAGTTCCAATGAAGGGAACTCTTAAGGTGTCAGCATCCCAAGACATTTTGGACAATTTCATGCTCCCAACTTTGTGGGAACATTTTGGGGATGGTTCCTTCCTGCCGCGACATGACTGCGCAGCAGTGCACAAATCAAGGTCCATAAAGACATGGATGAGCAAGTTTAGGGTGGAGGAACTTGACTGGCCTGCACAACGTCCCAACCCTTACCCGATAGAATACCTTTGGGATGAATTAGTGTGGACACTGCGAGACAGGCCTTCTTGTCCAACATCAGTGCTTGACCTCACAAATGCGCTGGAAGAATGGTCAAACATTCCCATAGACACACTCCTAAACCTTGTGGACAGCCTTTCCAGAAGAGTTTAAGCTGTTATAGCCGCAAAGGGAGGGCCAAATCAATATTGAACCCTACGGACTAAGACTGGGATGCCATTAAAGTTCATGTGCGTGTAAAGGCAGGCATCCCAATACTTTTGGTAATATAGTGTATATACTAAGGTTCTTCAAAAAGTTTTCGCACTTTTCTTTATAAGTTTCACAGCCATCTTCACCACAGCATGGCAACTCTTACACTAAACTGCAAGGTCAACCGCCTTACCAGACAGACTAGTCACATGATACTCTCGAACACGACCAATTACTACTTCTGCCTTCTACTTTCATATTGAAATTATGAAAATATAGAGTGCTCAATTCACAAAAGTATAAAGCATGCACCATTTTTATTCTCATGCCAGATTTGTTCATTTTTACATGTGCTTTTTAAATACATTTTTATTAAAAATAAAAAAGTATTAAAAGTTATTCACTTAAAGATTTATTGCATAGGCCTCTGATTTAACACATGCACATTATCAAAGAGTCTTTCAGCATTTAAAATGGTGCTAACCTCTGGTTCTACATGTCTGATAAACTAGATTTATGAGGGAGGGGGGTATAAAATGACTCTTGAGTGAAATTGGCTTGCGAAACAATAGATTCAACACCAATGCAATATTCTTGTATAGCCTGTATTCATAGGGAAAGGTTTTCTTTAAAATGTTACTAAACCCAGGACCCTGCATTCACTATATCTGGTCTCCCATCGTACACAAAACATGGAAATATAATTATTATAATAAATATAAACTGCTAAATACCTTTCTCTTACGTTCATTTTTCCCTGTCAGGGGTGCACCTAGTAATTGGGTTGCCCCCCCCCCCCCCCGACCCCCACTCCCCCCCCGTTGGGTTAATGATCCACGTGGGGACTGTCCCTTTTTACTTGCATTCTCTTTCCATAAATCGTCAAATATAAATAATATTATTAATATAAAGGTACAAAACACATGCTACCCTCTGGTCTATATCACTTACGTCCCAGGACCCAAATCATTGTAAAATTTCTTTTGGAAAGGGATACTTATGTCCGATATGTTCTTATAACGTAACCACAACTTAGATAACAAAGCGTTCGGTTAAAGTGAGTTCTCAGTAAAATATGGGGGGAGGGAGTATTTAGATCAAATAGTCTGTACATCTTGGTCTCCAATCGTGGTAAAATTTACGACTTTCTGAGAAACTATTACACGTACACAATTTAGTCTCCGGATACGTTAT
>BLSH010379081.1:2747912-2761021 GCA_018402905.1 Glandirana rugosa | reverse complement strand
AGCATTGTAATAAGAATACTTCGTTTTTGAGAATCCTGTTGAAGCATACTTGAAAAATCTCAGTTTATGTTGTGAATTCTGCCTGTCTACTGGCCATCTCTTTCCAAGTTTTCTGGACCCTGCTTACTCTTTAGCTTCTCCTCTACTGTTTACTTTCAATTTGTAAAGACTACATATCCCATGGTACATTGCTGCCTGCAAGCAATGATACCTGTACTGGCTCTGCCTCCTGAAATGCCTCCTTTCATCACCTCTGTGTAATTCAGAAGGAAGGCTCTATGAAATGTGTGACACACCAGTGCTTACACACAAGACGTAGTGAATAGATGGCATAGAACTCAAGGAAATAAATGTGTGGGGATCCTTACAAAGTAAGTTTACAAACTTCAAGATCATTTTGATTAATAGGAACAGGCTAGAAATAATTGAAATACAATTGGATATGGAAATGGATATGAATATATGGTTTATATTATGATCATAGATATGCTTTGAGAATATCTATACCCTAACATTGGATTTCTTTTATTTAGTTCCTTTCGCCCTGTTAAATATACCATTTACAGTGTTTATAACATCTGCTTGATAAGTTAAAAAAAAAATGCCCAGTGATCCTTCCAGAAATCTTTTGAGCTGATAGCGTTCCTCTGTGGTTTGCCTGTCTTTACCATTAACCATTACATTGTTTTTGTTTTTAGTTCTCTGAGGACTAAAACACCCTGCCTAGCTATGTTATAGACAGAAGAAGAAGGAGTGACACTTTTTGCCCTCTGTTTGTTTCTGTTGCCCTGATACAGAGTGAGTGTTTATCATCCTAGGAATGGAATTATGTTACTGGCAGGATCACTAGATAAGAATAAAGGGAAAAAAGCATTTAATAAGAAAACAAATAAGGTGCAATATATAACATTTTTGGTTTTCAATTTAGACATCCTTTATCCTTTTGTCCACTGGGGCTATATTTTCATTTTGCGCACACATTAAAATCTGCATTTTTTTGCAGAAATTACTGTAAACACCCAACAAGTATATACAATATTTTCTGAATGCAGATACCCTGGAGAATAAAAAGGGTAGTAGTTGAAATTTTTTTAGGGTGCACAATATTTGCGCAGTTATTTATCATTTTTTTTTTTTTTAGGAAAAAATACACTAAAATGTATTTTAGTGCAAACAAACAATATTATACCCAATTTTCAGTAAAACATAAAAGATGGGGTTGTGTCGAGCAAATAGACACCAAACATATCAAGGCTTATATTTGCGCACACCTGTAGACTTGGTAAAAATGATGGTACCCAAAATTCTCTATAGGCAATGCTTTAAAAGCCTTTACAGGTCATCAGTTTAGAGTTAACCGTGAACTATGCAATCATTCCAGTTTTTGCAACAGGGTGGATTTGATTTAAATCAAGTCAATTTAACTCACAATTTAAATCATGATTAAATCAGTAGTAAAAAGGCCTGATTTAAATCATAATTTTAAAGAGCAACTCTCCTCTCTGTCCCACAGCAGCTCTTCCTCTGACCTCTTGACAAAGTCACGTGCGCAGTGATGAAACACGTTGGGCGGAGCCTGTGACGTCATTGCGTACAACCAGGAAGTCAAGATTTAGCCTGTGTGGACACAGAGCCGAGGATCTGCGGATAACTGAGTGATCCAGGGGCTACTCACCCCAAACACACGTGCTTACCACCTGTGTGTACCAGGAAAAATGCATCTGTAAATGTGAGTGTATTTGCTCTGGAGGGGAGTCTATTCCACATTTTCACAGCTCTAACTGTGAAGGTTTGTATGTCTCCAACTCAGCCAGCTTAGCAGGAGGGATCAAGCCAGCCTGCACAGTTGGAGACATACAAACCTTGTGTGATGGTCCTATGCTGAGTTCCCTATGGATATATAAAAAAGCGTTTTCTATCCATAATTCTGGTGAGCCTCCAATTTTATTATTTCCCCTGCACGTGGTGAACAGAGGTGGAGGATTTAATAGAAGATTGTTTGCAATCTGCACTTTTCAAGAACTTTATTTTCAGCACTGGCAACCTTATCCCAGCACTGGCACTTTATTTGTCATATTTATTCAACTTCACATTTCATCGTAGCGCTGCTAACACTGGACTCTTTTGTATATGAGTGTTGATTTGACATATGTATTTGTACATGTTGATCATATCCCCCTTAATCTCCTCTTCTCAAGAGAGAATAAATTCAGTTCCTCTAATCTTTCATCATAGCTGACCTCCGCCATGCCTCTTATTAGTTTGGTTGCCCTTCTTCTTCTCTGCACTTTCTCCAGATACCCAATATCCTTTTTGAGAACTGGTGTCCAAAACTGAACTGCATATTCCAGATGAGGTCTTACTAATGATTTGTACAGGGGGGCAAAATTATGTCTCTCTTTCTGGAGTCCATACCTCTCTTAATACAAGAAAGGATTTTGCTTGCTTTGGAAACCGCAGCTTGGCATTGCCTGCTATTATTAAGCTTATGATCTACCAAAACCCCCAGATCTTTCTCCACGATGGATTCCCTCAGTAGTACTCCCCCTAGTATGTATGATGCATGCATATTTTTAGCCCCCAAGTGCATCATTTTACATTTATCAACCTTAAACCTCATTTGCCACATGGCTGCCCTATTAAACAGTGCAGTGAGGTTGGCTTGTATGTTGGAGACATCCTGTAAGAATGTTATTCCACTGCATAGCTTGGAGTCATCTGCAAAGACTAAAATAGTACTTCTAATCCCAGACCCCATATCATTTATAAAGATGTTAAAAAGTAAGGGTCTCAACACTGAACCTTGGGGTACACCACTGATAACCTTAGACCATTCAGAATAAGAATCATTAAGCACTACTCTCTGAATTCCGTCTTTTAACCAGTTTTCTATCCATGATCTTTCCAAACCTGTAGACTTTACCTTACACATTAGCCGTGTGTGGGGAACGGTGTCAAATGCTTTTGCAAAATCCAAGTATATCACGTCCACAGCCACCCCTCTGTCTAAGGTTTTACTCACCGCCTTATAAAAAGAAATCAGGTTTGTCTGACAACTTCTGTCTTTCATAAATCCATGCTGTCTGTTGCTTAAAATATTTTTTTTTTCCAGCAAGAATTCATCTATGTGGTCTTTTATTAAACTCTCCAATATCTTCCTGACTATAGAAGTTAAACTAACAGGTCTATAGTTACTTGGTAAAGACTTTGTTCCCTTTTAAAATATGGGCACCACATTGGCCCTACGCCAATTCAGTGGTACTATTCCAGTCATTAATGAGTCCCTAAAAATTAGATACCATGGCTTTGAAATGACAGAGCTCAATTCCTTTAGGATCCGTGGATGGGTGCCATCTGGTCCAGGTGCTTTATCTACCTTTATTCTGTCTAAATATTTTTGGACCATTGCACTGTGTCACTACCACCCCCATTATGGATATGAGCTCCCCCATGCTCCTTTGTATACACAGTGCTGAAGAAAGTATTTAATAAATTTGCCTCTTTGTCCCCGTCACCCACTCTAGATTATTTTGTAAAGGGCCTACATGCTTAGACCTGACCTTTTTACTATTAATATATTTGAAGATTTCTTTGGGATTTGTCCTACTATCTTTTGCAAAGTGTTTTGAATTTTTACGTCCTTGATTTCCTTTTTTAATATTCTGTTATATTTTTTGTATCATTTAAAATATGATAGTGTTCCTTCATTTCCATATTTTTTAAAAGCTATTTTCTTATCATTTATAAAATTTTTAATTTTGGCCATGAGGCACATTTTTATTTTTAGCCTTTTAAACGTATTGCCCACGGGAGTCCCCTACAGTCTTTTTGGAAAATTCCCATTTCTGTTCTGTGTTTATCTATGCCAATATTCCCTCCCAGTCTAAGTCCTGGAGAGCAGCCCTCATCCTTGGAAAATTTGCTCTTGGCAATTGTTTTTTTATCTTTCCCATATGTGTTTGTTGCTGGCAGCTTACATTAAATGAAATCATGTTATGGTCACTGTTACCCAGATGTTCTTTTATGTGAATATTGGTAATAAGCTCTGCATGATTTGAGATGGCCAGGTACAGCAAAGCGTCATTCCTAGTTGGGGCCTCAATAAACTGATCTTTCCAAGCCTGTAGACTTTACCTTACATTTTAGCTGTGTGTGGGGAACTGTGTCATATGAGGAATTAGAAGTCCAAGCACAGTGGAACGCTAGACTGCTGGATTGATACCCCTAAGGGGAAGGTGTCATTGGACTCTATTGTGGGTCTCCCTGGGAGGTGAGCGCATAGTGTTACCGATGGAGGGCACTGTGGTGTGCACAGCTAACCATTATCATTGGATGTTTTTATTAATGGACCTTTAGACCCAAGCACAGTGCACGCAAAATAGAGCACTCATTATATGGACTGGGTGAGCCATATCATATTAAGCATACCACGATTTTTATGATATTATTGAATTTATGGATATGTTGATTTTATGCTACTATTCCAGCTAAGATTGTGCTGGAATAACTACATCCTTGTCTATTCTAGCCAAGGAATGACAGCTGTGACCCCAGAAGTGATGTAATACATGTTGTATGTGGGTTATTAGTCATAGGAGGCAACTTCCTGCAGTCCTAGGCTTACCAGTGGACAGTTTCTGGAGATCCCCGCCTGATCTCTGCTTGTGGTTAAGCTGGAAGCAGTGAGGAGCCAAGCAGCCAGGTGCAGATTTACTGGTCTCTGCTAAACTATGGATCCAACAATACAGCTACTATACAGTTGTCCTTTGTTTTTTTGTGTGTTTGGTCTTCTGAGCCTTTGTGAGTATATTTTTAACCACTTCAGCCCCGGAAGGATTTACTGCCTTCCTGATCAGGCACTTTTTGCCATATGGCACTGCATCACTTTAAATGACAATTGCACGGACGTGCGACCTTGTACCCAAACAAAATTGACGTCCTTTTTTTCCCACAAATAGAGCTTTCTTTTGGTGGCATTTGATAACCTCTGCGGTTTTTATTTTTTGTGCTATAAACAAAGAGCAACGATTTTGAAAAAAAAACAATTTTTTTACTTTTTGCTATAATACATATAAAAAAATAAATAAAAAAAAATGAATTTATTCCTTAGTTTAGGCCGATGTGTATTCTTACATACATATTTTTGGTAAAAAAAAAAATCACAATAGGCTTATATTGATTGGGTTGCACAAAAATGATTGCCTTCACAAACTATGGGAATAGATTTATGGAATTTATATTATAATTTTTTTTTACTAGTAATAGCTGGGATCTGTGATTTTTAGCAGGGCTGCGATATTGTGGCGGACAGATCAGACATTTTTACACTGTTTTGGGACCACTGACATTTATACAGAGATCAGAGCTAAAAATAGATACTAACTACTGTATAAATGTCATTGGCAGTGAAGGGGTTAACCCTAGGGGGCGATCAAGGGGTTAAGTGTTCCCTAGGTAGGTGTTTCTAACTGTGGGGGGGGGGAATGTAATGACTGGGGGTGGAGAGAGAAAGCTGCTCCTGATCACTGGGAGCAGCAGGTCTCTCTCTCCACTTCCCTGTCAGAATGGAGATCCATTTGTTTATATGAACGGATCCCCGTTCTGGCGCTGTGAGGAGCGATCGCGGGTACCCGGCAGGCGCTACCACGCGCAGAGACATGCGGCGTGTGCCCCCGGCAGTATCTTGAAGCGCCGCAGTACATCTACGGTGATTCGCACAAGAGAGCCAAACTTCTGGCGTCAAGCGAGCAAGTGGTTAATGATGCTTAAAGCGGTAGTAAACCCATCCATTTAACAGTTTAAAAAACAGTTACATTTCCAGCACGTGCCGGAAGTGTAACTCTCCCATTGGTTCTGCTCTAAACCAAACTGTCTAACCATCCAAAGGCTGGTGTCATAGCTGATCACATGTGCAGCATCATTGCAGTTGTAGATTAAACAGAGGCCAAGATGGCAGCTTCCTTGGCTGAAAGTAATAGGAGGGTTTACTACCACTTTAATCATTTTTTTTATTATTTTCCTTCCATGTATTGGGTGTTATTTGTAAAGTGAAGCTTTACTTCATTTACTAAGCTCTGAAACAACCGTCTTATTTGCCTTTTTAGTAAATCAACCCAATGTCCTCTCTTGAACAACTTGGTGTAAATTCTTTGTAAAAATATTGAAGTTAAAATTTTGCAACGTTGTCAAAACATTGCACCATTGTGGCTGATTTACTACAGGCGAAATCTTCATTCAAATTGTGTTTTCACAAGTTTGTTTTTCCACTTATATCATCTAATTATGTGAAAAGCAAGTGTATTTACTTATTTCATCTGCACATTTTTGGATATTCAGTGTGAACAGGAATTTACACAATTTCCGTTTCAATATTTGTATTGAAGATTTTCACAAAGAATTAGTAAAAGATTAGTAAATTAGTAATTAAATTAATTTAAATTAGTAAAGAAAGTAAAGAATTGCCAATAAAGATTTCAAACAATATGCAATTTCCTCAACATGAAATGCATATATGAGAATAACAAAAAAAAAAGGAGTTAGCATTATAAGGTATGGAAAAACAGAAGGAACATAACCCCAAGCTCCACAGCAGCTAAATACTACTCCCTATTTAATGGCTATCGATCGCATCCAAAACACATAACTGAGTGCTTATGATCTATGCTCAACTTTTACAATCTAGCCATATAGGTAATGGGAAGATTATAGAACCTAATAATCTCAATATGACATTCTATTGCCATGAAAATGATTGGATTTCGTGGAGTTCAGGGTATTCCCTTTCATTCGGAAGTACATATCCCCCTCCCACATGGAGAGAGGACATTCCACCTTGCACAGTTGGAATTCCGAATATTACGTATTCCGAATATTTCAAACACATAAATAAAGGAAGGAAATGATATGTGAGAAAAAGTAGAAGAAAAGGGGGGGGGGGGGGGGGAGTATCTGATCCACAGGCCACAGACTTTTTCAAACACCTTCATCATATCATGTGGAATTGCCAATAACCGTTCATTTATCAGTAGCCAAGAAAGCTCGTGTTTGAGCTGGTCAAATGGTATGGTAGCCGACTTTCAGTTTATGGCTATGGTGATTTTAGCAGATATAAATATAAAAGTGAGGAGTCGTCTCTGATTTTTAGAGGCTGCCTCCACCTTGGAATTTACACATTTTTCACATGATTTGAGGCCGCCTCCACCAGGTTTCAGTTTGTGTAATTTAAAGTTAAATTACAACTTCAATTTAAATTTAAAATGTATATTATGTTGCCATGTTGTAAAGCAAACTGTTGGCACTATATCAATCCTGTTTAATAATAATCATTTTGTAATATTTATGTAGTTAAGCATATTGAATTGCAAGACGATGAACTACACATTAGGCACTCATTTGCTGTTTTTGTAACCAATCTCCTACGTCTTGACAGAGATGGTCTGTTTGAGCCTCCTACTCTCCTGCATGTACCAACATCCCCATTGGGATTGGAAGCAATCAGTTACAATGAGTGTGAAAGAGAGTGGATAGAGGCTACTGTGGACTTTCATGGTACCGGCTTTTCATGGCAAAGGCTTAACATACACAAAATGAGTGAAAAAATATATTTTTATTAGAACAATATATTAAGACTTACAAAACTCTAAAAAATATAGACACAGAACCCTGTGTCCTGGACATTTAGCTCCAAAATTACAGATGGAGTGACCTTTGAAAAATGACCATTGTCAACTTTAACATATACCATCTGTGTATTAAACGCTCAACATGTTTTGCGGAAAAGACCCCCGCTTCTTCAGGAGTTTGTTGTATAGTAATCTAGAGCAATGATGATCACATTTAATACTATAATAGAAAGTAGAAAGAGAAAACAAGCATTGGTTACAACATTGTTAAAGTGATACTAATCCCACAACAGTAAAATCTGTCTGTATGTGTAGAAGAGCATACTTGTTATACTCACTGTGGAACTTAAGGAGTTAATCCTCTGCATTGCGTGAAAAGGATCTTTTATCCTGTATGGACAGATCCTTCCCCTCCTGCACTGTCTCTCTTGGCAAGGCCATATAATACACAGTGAGGGTAGTAAAGCTACACATGCTCAGTTTGGTCTATATTGCTGGAGAGAACATTTCCTTGTTCTCAGAGCTAGCCAGGTAACATGATATTGCGATCACACATGTGGGCGTGTATACAGGCTATAGTGAAAATCTCCTCCTACCTGAAAACTGAGCACTGGACAGACCCTGCAGTTTATCATGTGATTGTGGTATACAGATCAGCCAATGTATATAGTGGCAAAATTTTAATGTAAAAAGATGTATAAGCTCTGGGCACTGGGGGGGGGGGGGGGGCAGATTAACTATTTTCATATTACTGGGTTTAGTAACATTTTAAATATTCTACAATATATATGCAGTGAGATCCAATGCTCACTGTCTTACCCAGAACAAGGTCAATAGGCATTGGCCTGGGAAAAACATGTCTGTCCCGGCGAACGCGGGAACCCCATACGAGTGACGGCATGGAAACGTACTTCACACAGGAGATGACTTTTTCAGTTATCAAATGGGGACTGGTCTAATGTATGGGTTAAGTAAGAAACCATGTGCTGTTTGCTTATGCTTTCAATGTGTTGTACTGGATTAAAATCCTTACGAAATTTTGTCTGAGCTATATCTGTTTTTTAACTACTTCAATACTGGGCACCTTCTCGCCCAGACCAATTTTCAGCTTTCAGCGCAGTCACATTTTGAATGACAATTGCGTGGTCATGCGACGCTGTACCCAAACAAAATTTTCATAATTTCATCAGCTTTCATCAGCTTTCTTTTCATGGTATTTGATCACCTCTGGGGTTTTTATTTTTTGCACTACAAATAAATCAAGACCGAAAATGTTGAAAAAAAAAAAAAAAAGTTTTTCTTTGTTTCCGTCACAAAGATTTGTAAAGTACATTTTCTACATCACTGATGGGCACTGATGAGGCTACACTGATGGGCACTGATGAGGCAGTACTGATTGGCACTGAGGTGGCACTGGTGGGCACTGATGATGAAGCACATATATGCAGCACTTATAGGCGGCATTGATAAGCAGCTCTGATGGGCACTGATAAGTGGCACTGATAGGTGACACTGGTGGGCACTGATAGGTGGCACTGGTGGGCACTGATAGGCAGCAATGCTATATGGCACTTGCTTGGTGTTCATTCCCTGGTGGTCCTGGGTGGCATCCAAGATGGCACTGAGTGCCATCCCTGTTGGGCACTGTGCCCCTTACCTGGTGGTCCCTGGGTGGCTTCCCTGGTTGTCTACCTGGTGGTCCTGGGTGGGCATTCCCTGGTGGTCCTTGGTGGCAATCCTTGAGGGGGGGCTGCACTGATAAACAATTGGTGCAGACCCCCCTGTCAGGAGAGACGCCAATCGGCTCTCATCTAGTCGCATCTACAGACGCGAGTAGAGGAAAGGCCGATATGCAGCTTTTCCTGTTTACACTGTGGTCAGCCGTGATTCATCACATCTGAACATGGTAAAGAGCTTCTGACAGAAGCTCTTTACCTAGATCGGAGATGCACCACATCACCGATCGCCGCGCTGTGCGCCGGCTTGTTCTCCTGCTGGACGTCATATGACGCCCAGTCAGGATAGCAGAACCACTTCCCGGTCGTCATTCTGCATACGGCAGTAGGGAAGTGGTTAAGGTAGCACCACTATTTTCTTCTGTACTTAAATATTAGCCCCTTTTATGTCTGACTATAAAAATGTCTGAAATTCTCGATTGAATTTGGTCAGCCGAGGTAGCCTATTGGGCCAACTGAGAATATATGATTCATTAAAACTCTTAATGTTATTATCATCTTGAACAGAATTCTACATTTCAATCTTCCCAGAGGTAAATAAGTGAAGGTAATGAAACAACCATTCTGTAGTGTTGCTGTATATGTAGTCGTTTTCAACATTAATTTAACACAGACTGTTTTCCTAGAATTAAGTAAATATTTCTCCCACAACACTATTGGTAGATGGCCTTTATCGTGGCATTTTCTTACCTCTCACTGTTTACTATTATCAGCTATGTTTGGTTTTAATTGTACCACCTAGTGTGCAAATATCAGATCTGTTATGCGTTGTCAATGCCTTATGTTTAATTATATTGTTATCAGACTTAGCAGATAGTAATTACACATATAGCATTAGTGCTGAATCCTTCAGTAGTTTCATCAAAGTGCTGCGCACACATTAGTGCAATTAATAATTCTGTAGACATTTTGCCAGTAAGATAATGACTTGGAATTTGTGTTCTACATTTGGAACACTGCAAATTTCTACAACTAACTGGCCTGCATTCATTTGTTTTGTAGAAAGTTTATATTGTTTACAGGCTTTAGACATTTACTAGTAAAGGTTGCCTGTATATATTGGTCATACAACTTTTACACCTTTGACAGGGATACTATAGGTAGAATTGTATTACTTTTCCAATATTGATTAATCACTTGCTGACCACCCTATGGCAGTTTTACTGCTGCAAGGTGGCAGCTGTGCCCCAAATCATGTATATATAGGTGATTTAGCACTGCCCCCAGCAGGGGGGTGCTCGCGCACCACTGGCGCGCCTCTTTTGCTGTGAATATTCACAGCAGAAGCTGATATGCGGGTGCCGGGCACTTGATGTCCTCCGGCACCCGCCAATTGTCAGTAGAGAACACAGAACAGAGCTGTGCCTATGTAAATAAGACAGATCGCCATTCTGACAGGGGGGAAGGAATGGATTCTGTGTTCCTGCAAAGCAAGGACTAGAATCCATTTCTTCCTCTAGTAGAAACAGCACACAGTGTACACCAAAACACTGGCTAGGAACACATTTAACCATTTAATCGCCCCTGATGTTTAACCCCTTCCCAGCCAGTGACATTAGTACAGTGACAGTGCATATTTTTAGCACTGATCACTGTATTAGTGTCACTGGTTCCCAAAAAGTGTCAGTGTCAGATTGTCTGTTGCAATATTGAAGTCCCGCTATAAGTCGCTGATCACTGCCATTACTAGTAAAAAAATAAATAAAAATTCCAGAAAATATACCATAGTTTGTAGACGCTAAAACGTTTACGTAAACCAATCTATATACGCTTATTGTGGGTTTTTTTTTTTTTACCAAAAACATTTAGTAGAATATTGTACATACAGTATTGACCTAAATTTATTAACAAATTTAGATTTTTTTTCCAATTTTTTTATTGGGTATGTTCTATTTTTTCAAAGTTGTTGGTTTTTTTTGTTTATAGCGCAAAGAATAAAAACTGCAGAGGTGATCAAATCCCACCAAAGGAAAGCTCTATTTGTGGGAAAAAAGGATATAAATTTTATTTGGGTACAGCGTTGCACGGCCGTGCACTTGTCAGTTAAAGTAACGCAGTGCTGTGTCGTAAAAAGTGGCTTGGTCATGAAGGGGGGTAAATCTTCTGGAGGTCAAGTGGTTAAATAATGTTAATATAGAGGTATTAAGTAATTATTCACAAGTATAAATGTAACCGCTTTCATTGAAAAGCAACACATCTAGCAAGGCAAAATGTATGTGTGTACATGTATTTCTATATGTATATACATTATATTATAATATATATATATATATATATATATATATACAGTATAATTACTGTATTTGCCGGCATATAAGACGACTGGGTGTATAAGACGACCCCATACTTTTCCTGTTAAAATATAGGGTTTGGGTTATACTCACCGTATAAGACTACCCCTCTTCCGCGATCTCAACACGGCTTGTAAGGAGACTTATATCATAGAAGTCAATGCAAGTCACGCTAAGATTGCCCTGAAAATAGTGCAGGAACCATTTTTCTAAGTCGGAGCGAAGCGTTTCGCTCCTATTAGAACGGTTCCATTGCACAGCATTGAGACGACTTGTCAGGCGACTCAAGTCACCTGACAAGTCGCCTAGATGTGAACGGGCTGTGAAGTATTGTGAAAGAGGATGTTACGCCGAGTAAATAGATACCATACATGACATGGTTGAAAATTGTGCGCACTTGCGGAATGGCGACAAAGTCCGGGATTTAAAAAGTTCCATAGGCGACGCTTTAAAATTTTTTAACGGTTACCAGGTTAGAGTTACAGAGGAGGTCTTTTGCTAGAATTATTGCGCACACTCTGGCGATCGCGGCAATACCTCACATGTGTGGTTTGAACACCGTTTTCATATGTGGGCGCGACTTACGTATGCGTTTTCTTTGCTGCGCGAGCTCACGGGGATGGTGGCGATTTAAATCTTTTTTTATTTTATTTATTTATTTTTAGCACTGTTCCTTTAAAAAAAATAAAAATCTGATCACTTTTATTGCTATCACAAGGAATGTAAACATCCCTTGTGATAGTAATATATGGTGACAGGTGCTCTTTTTGGAGGGCCGGGGGGTCTAAAAGACCCCCCATCCCTCCTTTGCACTTCACAGTATTCAGATTGCCAAAAATGGCGATTCTGAATACTGTCATTTTTTAAAATTGGCGCCGTTAGCCGCCGAGTAAACCGGAAGTGACGTCTTGACGTCGCTTCCGGAATTTGCCGAAGGAGACCCGATCGGAGCCGGTTACGGCTTTTGTCAGGTCTCCTTCCAGCCGGCGGACGCGACGCATCGTCGCTCCGGTCTCCCGGTGGGACGGGAGGCCGGAGAAGAGCGGCGGGAGGGGGGATGTCCCTTCCCGCCCCCTGGGGTAACGACCGAGCGGCTCCCGAGCCGGATCGGTCGTTACCCCTGGATAGCCAACCGCCAGATCTAAAAAATTATACCGGGATTATGTCCCGGTAGAGCCGCTCAAACCCGACAGCTGCCTATTTACGGCGCTGGTCGGGAAGACCGGCCCTAATCCCCGGCGTATAAGACGACCCCCGACTTTTGACAAGAGTTTCAGGGGTTAAAAAGTCGTCTTATACGCCAGCAAATACGGTATAAATAATGGGGCTTAGAGACCTTTGGGTGGAGACTGCAGGGGGCATGTTAGCAGGAGGCAGAGAAATGGCAGTATACTGCTCTTCCCAGTAATGGGATGTGCGGGGGGGGGGGGGTGTCAGCATAAACCTGACCAATGGATAAA
>BLSH010379081.1:2728710-2745615 GCA_018402905.1 Glandirana rugosa | reverse complement strand
TCCTGTATAAAATCCCTGTGTCCTGGCTACAATACCTGTGTTCTGGCTACAGTCTGTGTCCTGTATAAAATCCCTGTGTCCTGGCTACAATACCTGTGTTCTGGCTACAGTCTGTGTCCTGTATAAAATACCTGTGTCCTGGCTACAATACCTGTGTCCTGGCTACAATCCCTGAGTTCTGGCTACAATTCCTGTGTTCTGGCTCCCTGTCCCTGTGTTCTGGCTACAATTCCTGTGTTCTGGCTGCTGCATTTGCCACCCTAGGCTTATACTCGGGTCAATAACTTTTCCCAGTTTTTTGTGGTAAAATTAGGTGCCTCGGCTTATATTCGGGTCGGCTTATACTCGAGTATATACGGTATTTTATTTTCTCGACTTTCTGTTTAGCTCATTCTTGTTTCATTGTTATTTACCTTTATTTCCTTGTTTCTGTTTCTTAGGAAAGAGATCAATTATAAGTATTGTAAAAGTAGCATTTCCTTCAGTAACTGTCTACCCATATTAGAGGTACGGGCAAATAACTGACTATCCTGGCGTAATCGCCAGTAAGGATCCTGTTTGCAGGATTGTGGCATTGAACACTTGGTCTGCACATTTTTGAGGACCTGCAAGAAGATGTGCATTTATTTATTTTTTTTTTACAAAAGATGAACTTTAAAGCCTTTAAAGAATAATTTCAGGCATGGTAAATTTTTACATAGTTACATTGGTCCAGCTTGAACCAATGTAACCTGTTACCATACTTGGCCTATTCCCCGGAAGCTGGAAATCACTGAAGCTGGAACTGCTATTCCAGTGATCTTGCTTCTGGGTCCCATGCTGAGCAAGCCAGATACATTGTTAACACAGGAGGATAGCCGCTTGGCACTATTCAGAGAGTGATTTCCATTTTCTGAATGATTGCAAAGTGCTCTCTTATAGGAAGAGGTGGAGAGTGTGATGTCAATGCCCCTCTTCGCCACCTCGTCTAATCTGAAAACTCTTTTTTCTGAATGCTGCGTGTGCTGAGCAGCAGACCTCCTTTATGTACAATGTATCAGGCTGGCTGCTAAGCATGTGAACTGGAAGCAAGTGGAGATCACCTTAGCAGCGGTGCCTACTTCTGTGATTTCTAGCTTCCAAGGCCATTGGCCAGGGGATAGTATATACATAGTTAAAGCAGAGTTCCACCCTATTAAAAGTCAGCAGCTTCAAAAGGTGTAGCTGCTGACTTTTAATAATCAGACACTCACCTGCTCCAGTGATGCGGCCACCTGCAGCATCGCTCTTCTCCCCCTCCCCCATGCGGCACCGGCATCACAAGTGTGGGCGCCCGGCTTTGGCTTCAAAGCGGTGCACTTTGTGAATGGCCGGCGTATCTTCTGTGACCTGTGACGTGTCCCAGAAGATCGCCGGGTGGGGATGGGGGGGGGTGTGAACTTCTTTCCGGCTCCGTGGAGCCAGGACAGAAAGCACAGCTGGGACCCTGTCAAAACAGGGTCCCCGCTGCCCCCCCCCCCCCAAAAAAAAATGACATGCCAATTGTGGCATGCGAGGGGGGTCACCTTCCCTTAAAGCGGAAGTTCCACTTTTGATTGGAACTCAGCTTTAAGTTGGTCCGAACTAGACCAATTTCACTATGTAAAACTATACCATGCCTTGAATTCATCTTTAAGCAAAAAAAAAAAAAAAATAATAAAGTGGTAGCGATGTTCTATATTTCTTATTTATAGAATTATAAAGCTGAGTACAGATTTTACTCACAAAAGCATATTTAAAACAAATGAACGATTTATTGCAATAAACTTCCTGTCTTTCTTTCTCCAGTTATCAGTGTTTCAATATCCTTGTTTATAATATGCCAAGCAAACTTTGTTCTGCAAAATGACAGTCAGCCCAAGCAAATATCCACTATTTGTAGTGAAAAGAGCAAGCTGCTTGTTGTGCTGCCCCATCCGGCAGGAGAAGGATCCGGGCAAAACACATAACAAGGCTTTAATATCGCTTGAAGACTTTAGTAAAACATCTTCTTAATGTATAGAACATGTAAAATCTTCGACAGGTTCTGAAAAGGATAGGTTATTCACAGTAAATTCTTGGGTTATCAGCTGGATTGGAAATATTTATCAGGCAGCTCATTGTTCTTGTTTGTTTTTCAAAAATGCTGCTATCAAAGACCCGCCTAATACTTGTATTGATGTTGGCCCTTAAATTTACTGAGCAAATGTCATTGGCTGTTGGACCACTGACTATTGGCTGTGGGTGCCATAACTCATGCATGCTTGGCACCATTATTAAGGCACATGGATAAAACTCAAGCACCACCAAAACTGTCTCCAGTGCAGTGTTTTCTTGCTCATCTTTTTGAGGTCGGCATCTCAAACTTTCAAGAGATTGGTTTATGGTGTTTTTAATGTCAATAGACATTCTCTCTCTTTTACTAGGCTCATTCTTTTGTCTAAATCCATTGCTCCTCTAAACCTCAGAATATTTTCGATTTGAATTTCTCGTTATAAGCAGGTATTAGTGGGAAAGTGAAATTCTTACTGCAGATTTATTGCACCATCAGCCAAATTTTTTAAGTGACAAGAGCAAAAATAATCATTAATTTTTATAGGGCACAAGTCTGGCTTTTTTGTTTGACACAAAGCTGTATAAAAAACTGCTTCTGATTTTATGCACATTGTTTTTAGTTAATGATTTTCAGCTGTTTGTTGTTCCTCTGATAGCATGAAAATGTACCATATGCTCAGCCAAAAGACAAATGATTAGCAAATGAAATTCTGGACAGCTGTCTGACTGAAAGCGTTTGGTTGATAGCATTCTGCTATCATAATTAGCTTAAGCTTTGGGTTAATTAACTTTCTACCTGGATATGCATAATAATAGCAAACTGCAAAAAGCAAGAAGCTTTCAGTACATCAACAACATTGCTGTCTTTTTTATTTGGTATTTCAAGAGCATATTAGAATTTCAAGAGTGATTAATCCAGGGAATATTGTCATCTACTGTAGATTTTATTTGCAAGCCAGATAATACTGAAACAATTGGAATCTATTATACAGCAGAAATAGCATTTTCAAATTGTAATTAAAGTTTCTAAAGGCAATTGCTAATTTCCAGGGCCTTTGTTGGAAAGCATATTGGGTGTATTGCATATTGGCTTATATGGTCAGCCTGCTTTAATATATTAAAAAAAAAAAAATAGCTTTCTTATTAATGTTAAAAAAAGTTAATTCTTAAAACAATTAATTTCATAATTTCCTGTTATAGATTATAAAGGAGACCTTACAGTCCAGTCTGTCCCATGTTACATTTGTGAAAAATACTTCAAAGGATTTAAATGAATGTTCCATATCGAATTTTAAAAAAATATATTGTATATTCATTGTTATTTGGTCACTACAGTTCCACAACTTAACATTAACCTTTTGTTGTGTGGGTATGTAGGGGAAGGGGAGAGGCACTTAAATATATATATTCTTAGTGCTCAGGAAGTCGATGTGCTTAAATGTAAAAGATAAAAAATAACACTGCAAGTCTAACATAAAAAAATCATATTAAAATAAAAGTGATATGAAAAACCCTTAGGTAAGTCTTGTTAAGAATATTCAATAAAAGTTTGGTATATTAAATTACATAAATAATTGTTACGGTCATCTACTTTATTTTCTCGAATGAATTATAAATTAGTGCTTTTTTCCATGCTTTTATTTTTTTTCTCGTAGTATGTTAGGAAAAAGTGTGCTTTTCTGCATTTCACATAACATTTTTTTTTCTTGGTGTCACAGTTTTGTAAATCAATTTCCTGTTGTTGTTTTTTTTTTGTTCCCTTTACCTTTTAAAATAGGGAAAGGGAAAGACTTTGTCCTCTTTCTCGCTCTTGTTTGCATGATTTACCAAAGCACTCTCTAAGACGCTCATCATCTTAAGGAGCTGCTCTGGGCCTTTGGAGAACACAAGCTAGTGAAGTGTATTGTGGATTTGGAGTAAAAATTGTAGTTTACATCTCCCAAAGCACCAGAGAGCCTAGCACTTAATTCTGCCTGTTGTTATAACTGGGAAATGTATATTTTAAAAGAAAAGAAAAAAAAAATCACAAAACACATTCCTTTATGTATTCAGTGGACAGTAAAAAATATTTAGTAACTATTATTTAATTTTTTCTCTAGAGATCAGCATTAATTCATAGGCCAGTGTAATATCTTAAATTGTGGTTTATCTCTGGTTATCGTTTTAACGTTGAGTTGTCTCCAAATGGCATTTCAACATTAAGAAACATGAGCAAAATTATTGGATCATAGGAAGGTTATAGAAATTAAATTATTAATGAGATTTGGAGGAAGATGTTAATCATAATAAAAAAATAGGATTGTACATCTTACAGTATTTCAAATTATTATAAATAACTGCTTTATTTAAAGTCTGATTTTGTTCATTATCTTTAGTGCAGTACAGAATAAGTGTATCAGTATAACCCAGCCATCATATCATGTTAGTTACTGGAATGCTTTGACCAGAAGTTTTTTTGTTGGCCCAACCACCTCTCAGCAGCACTGATGGGCACTGATAAGCAGCACTGGTGGGTACTGATCAGGAGGCACTGATGAGGCTGCACTGATGAGGCTGCACTGATGGGTGGCACTGATAGGTGGCACTGATAGGCGGCATGGAGAGGTGGCACTGATGGGCACTATTAGGCGGCACTGGTAGGCAGCACTGGTGATGAGGCACTGATGGGCACTGATAGGTGGCACTGGTGGGCACTTATAGGTGGCACTGGTGTACTCTGATGGGCACTGATATGTGACACTGGTGGGCACTGATAGGTGGCACTGGTGGAAGCTGATGGCACTGCTTTGCATCACATTTGGTTGCTAAGGGAACCAATGTCCCTATAACAGATGCCGCGGTATCTTATTCCTTCACGCTGATAGTGTGAAGGAAAACAAAAAAGGTTATGAGGAATCTGTTTATTTCTGTGATCAGCTGTCATTGGCTGACAGCTGATCATGTGGTAAAGGGCCTGCTGTGATTGGTCCTTTACCCGATCTATGATCAGCCGTGTCTAACGAACTCATTGACCACAAAGTGCGCCGCCCGCGTGAGAACGGAAGGACGTCTATGGACCCCCTCCCGGCAATTTAAGCCCGCACTGTAGCCGTCTTTTGACTATAGCATGGGCGGCAAGTGGTTATTAACCACTTACCGACCGCCCGTCGCAGCATGGCGGCAAGGTGGCTCGTTATCGCCGTCACAGGATGGCAGCCGCGATAACTAGCATTGTAAGCACGCGCCGCTGGAGGTGCGCTCACTGTGTCCGGGGGGGCCAGGGAGCGGGTAGGGCGGATTCGATCGCCGCCGGCTACCCGTGATGGCCCCCCCCGCAGTGAGAGAACAGAGGTATGTAAACACGGATCTCCATTCTGACAGAGGGGGAAGGGCGGTGATCACAGGCTTCCTGTATATGGAAGCCGTGATCACTCCCCTCCCCCTGCCGGGCCAGCACCAATACAGTTAGAACACAGTGAGGGAACACAGTTAACCCTTAGAGCGCCCCCTCCAGGTTAACCCCTTCACTGCCAATGGCATTTACACAGTAATCAGTGCATTTTCATAGCTCTGATCGCTGTATAAATGCCAATGGTCCCAAAAAAGTGTCAACATAGTCCGACATGTCCACTGCAATATCGCAGTACCGCTAAAAATCTCAGATCTCTGCCATTACTAGTAAAAAATAAAATAAAAACCCCAGAAATTAATTCTCATCATCCGTAAACACGGCAACTTTTGCGCAAACTAATCAATAAATGCAGATTGTGATTTTTTTTAACCGAAAATATGAGGAAGAATATAAATCGGCCAAAACCGATGAAAAAAAATGTTTTTTTTTATTTTTTTTTTTTTGGATTTGTATTTTAGCAAAAAGTAAGAAAAACTGTTTATTTTTTGCAAAATTGTTGCTCTTCTTTTGTTTATAGCGGCGATCAGAAATGAGGCAGAGGGGATCAAATACCACCAAAAGAAAGCTCTATTTGTGGGAAAAAAAGGACGCAAATTTAGTTTGGGTACAACGTCGCACGATCGCGCAGTTGTCAGTTAAAGCGACACAGTGCTGAATTGCAAAAAGTGCTCTGGTCCTAAAGTGTGAAATGCTTCCAGGGCTGAAGTGGTTAAAGCAATGCCTGAATATACATTTGAGATTCCCATATTATAATTATCTTTACTGTATCTATGTGAGTGATCACATTTGCACGGGGAAGCGGGGCGCTTTAATTTTTTTTTTTTTATTAAAAAAAAAAAAAATTACACGGTATCTTTACATTTTTTTATCTCTTTTATTGCTATCACAAACAGCATCCTTTGTGATAGCAAAGGCTATGACAGATCCTTTTTATGGAGAGATCTGGGGTCTATTAGACACCGTATTTCTTCTCTGCCCTCCAAAGCATCTGATCAAACTGAGCTTGGTTTTATCAGATGCCTGTGTTCAAGCTGGTAACAGCTTGTTTACATGAGGCCAGAATCCTTGTTTCTTTCTGACCTCATACAGTGGGAGGAACAACATCAGTTCCATCAGTGTCCCAGAAACTGAATGCTGTCGGTCGTATACCTACCGGGTTCCCCGATCCCACAGTAGAGCCCAGAAAAAAGGGCGACAGGAAGGGGGTGGGACTTCCTTCCCCTTCTTGGAAAAGTATTCCAGCGGTTCAATAGCCGCTATGATTACTTTTCTTTGTAGTGAATCACTGGCAGAAGAAAATGATGTCTCAATATATATATATCACCCTCCCCATCCGAGACGTATATATACGTACAGCAGATAGGAAGAACCTAATGCACACATGTTACCACATGTTCGGTTAAGACCACAAAAGACCACACTTCAAACTTTTTTTGGCAAAACACCTCATGTCAAGTGCATTCCCATGTGTTGGACATGCTGCAACACAGGTACAATTCTTTAGTGTGTTAGGGTGCCATTTTAAATAAATGGCACTTAAACTCATGCATGTTGTGGTATTTTGTTTAATGGTAACACGTGCAGTAATGTGCATTCAGGTATGATTCAAGCCTTAGTATCCACTGTACAAAGTTGAGTAGATAAAAGGATGGTGCCTCAGTGTGTGACACCAGCTGGCAAACATGGAGGAGAAAGTGATTGTCTGGGTCTGTTTTGGCTTATTGCATCTAAAGTTGGTGACTTGCACTCAGGGATTGGCATCCTGAATCAAAAAGGTCTACTGCAGCATTTTGCAGCAACAATGGCCTATGCCTGGTCAAGAGTTAAATCCTACAGCAAGATTATGAACCAAAATGTACATCCAATCTACAGTCATGGCCAAAAATATTGGCACACCTGCATTTCTGTCAGATAATGCACCACTTCACCCAGAAAATTGTTGCAATTACAAATGTTTTTTGCTGTCTCATATTTATTTCTTTTGTTTGTATTGATATGACACAAAAAAAGTGGAGAAACAAAAAGCCAATTCTGACACATTCCACGCAAAACTCCAAAAACGGACTGGGCCAAATTATTGGCACCTTCTCAAAATTGTAAGAAATAATTGCATTCCAAGTTTGTGATGCTCCTGTAATTTGTAACTAAACTCAGTTGTATCAATTAACAGGTGCTGACAATATAGAAATAACACCGTCAGCCAGTAAAAATAGTGAAAATTGGCTCAGCCTTTCTGTTATGTCTCTCTGTGTGCCACGCAGAGCATGGAGAAGAGAAAGAGCAGCAAAGAATTGTCTGAGGATTTGAGAACAAAAATTGTGGAAATCTCAAGGTTACAGGTTCATGTCCAGAGATCTTAATGCTCCTGTGCCCACTGTGCGCAACATTGTCAAGAAGTTTACAGCCCATGGCACTGTAGCTAATCTTTTAAGATAAAATGCAGTTCTTAAAGTCCATTCTTATAAAGTTCATAAATCTCATAGAACACCCGAAATGTGTTGACATGTATACAGTTGTTGGTGAAATAATAATCTGACAGTACACCATGCCTCTTACCCTCAAGCGGGGAGCACTAAATTATAGGTGGTCTGACAGCGCTCCAACACTCCTCAGGCTCACTCCTGTTCACCAGATACTGCACAAAATTAAAATCCTGATGTCCTCTCAGAAAGCGTCTCTCCACAGGTTAGTTGTGCCAAAGGTAGGAACAGAAACCTCCTCATAGTGTAGTAGGTAAGTAATATTCAAAAATGTATTAAAACAAATCCAGAATACTCACACAGCGCTGGTGAAAATCAAAGCTGTCATGTGCAAAAGCTTAGGAAGTTTCCAATCATCAAGATGGCCGCGGTCTGTGCATGCAGCAGTGTGACATGTCATGTCCAGGCTCCACCCAACACATACTCATACAATAAGGGGAACCGCCCTCCCCTTATTGCACTCCAGGCCTCATTCTAAATCCCGCCGGGATTTAGGGCAACAAATACTGTAGCTAATCTCCCTGGATGTGGATGAAAGAGAAAAATTGATCAAAGATTGCAGCAAAGGATTTTTCGATTGGTGGATAAAGAACCTCAACCAACTTCCAGACAAATTCAATCTGACCTTCAGGCACAGGGTACAACTGTGTCAGCTTGCACTATAAGTCACCATCTGAATGAAAAGGCACACTATGGTAAAAGACCCAGGAGGGCCTCACTGCTGACACAGAAACATAAAAAAAGCTAGATTGGAGTTTGCCAAAGCTTACCTGAGGAAGCTAAAATCCTTTTGGGAGAATGTGATGTGGCCAGACTAAACAAAAGTACAGCATTTGGTAAAGCCCATCATTCTACTTTTTTTTTAGAAAAATAAATGAAGCCTTTAAAGAAATGAATACAGCCCCTAGAGTCAAACATGGTGGAGGTTCACTGATATTTTCAGGCACTGGATGTCTTGACCGTGTGCATGGCATTATGAAGTCTGAAGACTACCAAAGAATTCTGAGGTGCAATGTACATTGTGGCCCAGTGTCAGAAAGTTGGGTCTCCATCAGAGGTCATGGGGCTTACAGCAGGACAATGACCCAAAGCACACATAAAAAAAGAACCCAGAAATGGTTTAAGACAAAGTGCTGGAGACCACTGAACTGGCCAGCAATGAGTTCAGATCTAAATCCCATAGAGCTCCTGTGGATATATCTCAAAACATTAGTTGGGAAAAGGAACTCTTCCAAACTGGAATTCAAAATTCCAGTAAAGAGGTGTAAAAATGTAATTGATGGTTACAGGAAGCAATTGATTTCAGTTGTTTTTTCCAAGAAGTGTGCTACCAAATATTACATTGAGGGTGCAAATAATTTTGTCCAGTTTATTTTCGGAGTTCTGTGTGGAATGTGTCAGATTTGTCTTTTTGTTCTTCCACGTTTTCGTTTCCTACCAATACAAACAAAATAAATAAACATGAGAATGCCTAAATATTTGTAATTGCAACACTTTTCTGGGTGATGGGGTGCATTATGTGACAGAAATGCAGGGTGCCAATATTTTTTCCCATGGATGTATGTCAGATTTACATTAGAAGAAAAGAACAAGGTAGGCTTTAAGTCAGGTAATGGGCAGCACAGTCTCCAGGCTTAAAACCCGCTAAGCTGATTTGGGATGAACTGGACATAAGGCTGTAATTAAAGCATTCTACAAGTGCTAAACATTAGTGGGAACTTTTGCAACTGTGTCGGGAAGAATTTTTTGAGCAATATTTAATTTCCATTGTAGAGAGAATACTGGAAATGCATTCAGCAGTTATATGTGCCAAAAGTGGCTACTTTTGGTAAGTCAAACATTTTTTTTATTATTAAAGCGCTTCCTAGATTTTCTTTTATCCAGGTGTTTATTTCTCCTGTGCTTAAAGTGATTGTAAAGTACATTTTTAAAATAACAAACATGTCACACTTACCTGTTCTGTGCAATAGTTTTGCACAGAGCAGACTCATACCTCCTCTTGGTTCTCCCGCCTGCACTCCTGGTTCGTCATCTTCTCAGTGGTACCGCATAGGAATCACTTCCTATGGGGCACCACCTGCAGTCTCGCTCCCGATTCACACTTTCTGCTTCCATAAACACAGACAGCATGGCTCAGCCCGCAACCCAGACACAAGATTTGGCCTCAGCAAAATCTGTGAGAGCAGAGAGGCCTGCTACAGATGGGCACATCATTGAGTAGAGTTAGGTAAGTACAAGGGGGTTGGGGGGTGATATGGTTAAAAACATTTTTACATCAATGCAGGGAATGAATTAAGGTAAAAAAATGTTTAGGCTTCAGAACCACTTTAATTTCAGAGTACATTAAAACCTTAAACTGTGTACATTTCAATAAAATCTATCAATAACAGTGGAAGAAAGGAAAACAGGGATGTTGTGCATAGCAACAGAATTTATATTTCTTTCATTCTTATCAACGTTTCATCTCCTTTAAACAAAAATAATCTTCTTGTAAGAGTATGAGTATACTCCGTTTTTTTTTTTTAATAAGCCAGTCGTTTTCAGTACTACCTTTTCCTATTGAGACAGCGATCTTCAGAAGCCTGCAGATAAATCTTAAACTATGTGCATAATCCCATCTGTCGATTGGGGTCTGTGCATACCTCTATATATGAAGAAGAATGGCAGAACTCGAAGCTGCAGGCATTGAATTCAACTCCTTGCTGTTTTTGCAGACATAGCAGCATATTGGAATCTTTAATGTTTACACGCCATCGCCTTGTGCTGTTAGAGACAACATCATTTGCATGCTAACAATACATGCTGTTTCCATAAAGAAACATATGTTGAAAATATTTGTTATGATCATACAAATATCTGCGCTTGCATTTTCTGACATATGTGTCATTGTGCAATCAAGGCACCCTGGTCTGTCTGCTGAGATACGTTTTAAAGAATGACTATTTTGCTTTTACAGCACATATGATGTCCACATCCTGCAAGTCTACCTGCCAGGTGCAGAAACCATTAAAGATGTCACATTTTCTTCCCCGAGGTCAAAATAAAGTCTGTCCCCCATAAATACTATCCCAGCATAACAAACATATGTTCTGATAACTCCATGGTGAGCTTTTGGGCTTCCTGCCAACCTAATAGAAGCTTACTTGCCCTATTGGCAGCAGATGGGTGCTACGAAAAGAGGGTCTTAAAAAATAGGACTTCCTTTAGAAAACACAAGCCCACGTTTGATTTACAAAAATAGTAATTAAAATCTAAATACTATCTCTGGCCTGTTCATTATTAAAACAGTAAAGTAGTCCAATTTGTCTTCATCTGTCGAGTTCCTAGTCTCATTATTCCAAAAAAATCGTAATTTATTACCTTCCCTAAGGTTGCATGTGGGGCAGGGGGGGAACAATGCATTATTTCTGTGTTCTGAATCTAGAAGCTCTGAAATTTCTGATTCTGTTGAGAGATCTCTGAGAATAATAATCATGGGAGATTCCCACAGTCCTCTTGCCAGCTCAGTATAAGTTTGTGTGGTTGTCCTCCCACAGTAAACACTGAATGATTAAAGGGTTTGTGATATCTAAGGAACAATGATCAACAGGACAAATGGAGAGGGTAAAGCTCCACAGAGAGGACACAAACATCAATAATAATCTTTCCCTTCGTTATACAAAAAATATAGTTTTGGCTATGCATAAACTTTCAGGTGGCCCTACTGAAAATTATTTTGGACACTTGTGGTATGGACATTTAACATATGGACTGCATGACTAAGTAATCAGAAGGCAGAACTTCCAGAATGGTATGACCATATTTACTTTACATTATTGTTGGAGTCGTACTGTTGGAGTCATTTTGACCACAAAGGTTTTATGAGACATTGGAATCTCACAGGTTGTTCAAGCAGTAATGAGTGGATTTTGAGAGGACTAAGGTTTATGTTTAAATTATGCTTACTTTTAATGTACATAATTTTAAGCATAATTAAACAACAACAAATTCATTTTTGCCCAGATGTGTGGTGAGGAAAACAAAGCACAGACTGTGTTTACCAGGAGGCACTCAGACCTTGATCAGATTGCAGATCCTTTGATGAAAGATGAAATCTCACACTACAATTTCTCTTCAACTGACCTTTTAGGCCTCGCGCACACTGGGCGTTTAACCCTGGTGCATGAGATTCTAATGTTTAGCTGCGGCTTGAAGACACAGGGGCACCATTTAGCCCCTCTGCCCGCAGCAAGGTTGAGTCTGACAGGTGCTATGGCTGGACAGTACACTGAACAGTACTACCGTTTAGGGCAGTATGTGCCCAGGGCCAAAGGCCTGGAATGTAGACTGCTATTGATCACCTCCCACCTCTGAAAATCAAAGAAACCAGATGGAAAACTGTTGGCAAAACAGCTGTTTTGATCTCTTGACAGCTAGTGGGAGATTAATTCATTTGCATGTGGATGGAGGAATCTGTTATGCAATAGTTATGGCTTGTAGGCCTGTTTCACACAGGCTTCAGCTTGTATAAGAGCATTGTGAACAGTAAGCTTTTACAAAAGCATTAGCAGAGCTTTCAGCAAGCTTTGTTGATGCATTTAAAGTACCATTCAACTCGTTTGTAAATGTTGAACACAGTAGCTAATGGGAGTGAAGGCTGCCACGTTAACCATTTCCCGCCTATCCTATAGACAAATTACGGGCGGGCGGTGGTTTCGTTACCCTGACTGGACGTCTATTGACATCCTCAGGATAACCTGCGATCGCGCGCCCACAGGAGCACGCATCGCTGCGATTGGTGGTGCGGTGTGTCACTCTGACCCACTGCATTACCAATCTCCATCGGAAGCTCTTTACCACGTGATCAGCCATGACCAATCATGGCTGGTAACAGTGTAAACAGAAAGAGCCATTTATTGGCTTTTCCTCTACTTGCGTCTACAAACTGCTCTCCTGACAGGAGGGGTCTGTGCTGATTATCATCACAGCCCCCCCAGGATCACCACCAAGGATGCCACCAGGACCACCAGGGAATGCCCACCCAAGGACCACCAGGGAGAACACCAGGGAAGCCCACCCTGACCACCAGGGAGCCCACCCTAGACCACCAGGTAAGGGGCACAGTGCCCAAGATGGATGGCACTCGGTGCCCAACTTGGATGCCACCCAGGACCACCAGGGAATGCGTCCTAAAAAATGCCATTTATCATTGCCGCCTATCAGTGCCCATTAGTGCCACCTATCAGTGCCCAGTGCCACCTATCAGTACTGCCTATGAGTGCCCATCAGTGCTGCTTATCAGTGCCACCTATCAGTGCCCGTCAATGCTGCTTATCAGTGCTGTATATATGTGCCTACCCATCAGCGCCACCTCATCAGTGCCAATCAGTACCACCTCAGTGCCCGTCGGTGATGGAGAAAATGTACTTATTTAAAAAAAATTTGTGACAGGAACAAAGAAAAAAGTTTTTTTTTTCAAAATTTTCAGTATTTTTTTATTTGTAGTGCAAAAAATAAAAAATGCAGAGGTGATCATATACCACCAAAAGAAAGCTCTATTTGTGGGAACAGAATGACAAAAATGTCATTTGGGTACAGTATAGCATGACCGTACAATTGTCATTCAAAATGCAACAGCGCGCTGAAAGCTGAAAATTGGTCTGGGTGGGAAGGGAGGGGGATAAGTGCCTGGTACTGAAATGATTAAACAAGCTGCCAACAGGCTTCGGCACTACTTGAAGCTTGTTGAAAGCCCACTGAAGCCTGCTAGCAGCTTTTGCTTAAAGTGACAATCAGCACTCTTATTAAAATCTTTGTATAACATTTCCAAACAGAAACGGAAGGGTGTTTAAAGGCTTAGAGAAAGCTACTTGAAGCTTGCTGAAAGCTTTGCAAATCTGTCTAAAGTTTCCTAAAAGCTTGCTGTTTACACTGAGTTTACACAGACTTCATACCTTTTCATCTTAAGCACACATTTAACCCGTTCCTTACCGAGTCATTGTAAAATTACATCCCTTTGTCGATCCGGGAGGACGTCATATTTCGCCCTCCCCTTCTCGCTGCTACTGCGGGCCCCAGGGGGCGTGCAGCGTGGGAATCGCAGATCGGTCGTGTCCCTTGGGACACAGCCCCCCCCCTTGATCGGGGTAAAGAGCCAATAAAATTGGCTCTTTACCACGTGACTGGCTGTGACCAATCACAGCCAGTCACTACTGACCTCCACGTGCACGCCGGCGGCGATGGGGGCTGAGGCTTGTCCCTCGGATAAAGCCCAGCTCCGATCAGTGTAAAGAGCCAATAGAATTGGCTCTTTACCACATGACCGGCTGTGTCAATCACAGCCATAAACCATGGTAATGAGCTGTTACCGCAGTTCTCCTCACACACCGATCGTGTGTGAGGGAGATTGCGGTAACAGCTTGTTACCGCCCACTGTGTACACCAAGCACACTGATCACCCCTCCTAATAAAGAGTACCTGTCACCACACCATCAAAGTACCCGAGTACCTGTCACCTGTCCATCAAAGTACCTGAGTACCTGTCACCTGTCCATCAAAGTACCCAAGTATCTGTCACCTGCCCATCAGAATACCCGAGTGCCTGTCACCTGCCCATCTGAGTACCCGAGTACCTGTCACCATCCCATCAGAGTACCTGAGTACCTGTCATCAACCCATCAGAGTACCCGATTACTTGTCACCAACCCATCAAAGTACCCGAGTACCTGTCACCAGCCCATCAGAGTACCAAGTACCTGTCACCATCCCATCTGAGTACCCGAGTACCTGTAACCATCCCATCAGAGTACCCGAGTACCTGTCACCAACCCATCAGTGTACCCGAGTACCTGTCAACAACCCATCAAAGTACCCGAGTACCTGTCACCAGCCCATCAGAGTACCCGAGTACCTGTCTCCAGCCCATCAGAGTACCCGAGTACCTGTCACCAACCCATCAAAGTACCAGAGTTCCTGTCACCTGTCCATCCGAGTACCCGAGTACCTGTCACCTGCCCATCAGAGTACCCAAGTACCTGTCACCAGCCCATCAGAGTACCTGAGTATCTGTCACCAGCCCAGCAAAGTAACCGAGTACATGTCACCTGCCCATCAGAGTACCCAAGTACCTGTCACCAGACCATCAGCGTACCCGAGTACCTGTCACCAGACCATCAGCGTACCCGAGTACCTGTCACCTGCCCACCTGAGTACCCGAGGACCTGTCACCAGCCCATCAGCGTACCCGAGTACCTGTCACCTGCCCACCTGAGTACCCGAGTACCTGTCACCTGCCCACCTGAGTACCCAAGGACCTGTAACCATCCCATCAGAGTACCCGAGTACCTGTCTGCAGCCCATCAGATTACCCAAGTACCTGTCACCAACCCATCTGAGTAACCGAGTACCTATCTGCAGCCCATCAGAGTACCCAAGTGCCTTTTACCAGTCCATCACATTACCCGAGTACTTGCCTCCAGCCCATCCAAGTACCTATCTGCAGCCCATCAGAATACCCGAGTACCTATCTGCAGCCCATGCCTCATAGAATAAACCTCAGGTGTTTGCTTTCCAAAATGGGGTCATTTTGGGGGTAATTCCACTGTCCTTGTGTTCCAGGGCCTTCAAAAGTGTGATAGGTATGAATTAAATTTTATGTGTAATTTATGCTCCTAGAACGCCTGACGGTGCTCCTTGCATGTTCGGCCTCTGTACGTGGCCAGGGTGTGAAAAAGGCTCATACATGTGTTATCGCCATACTCGGGACGAGTAGCAGAATATATTTTGGGGGTTGGGGGATAATTTTTGCTATGTACATGCTATGTGTTAGAAATATCTTATAAATTTGACCATTTTGTGTAAAAATAAAAGCGTTTTCATTTTCTTTCCACGTTTTTCGAAGACTTGTGGAAAAAAATGAACCATTCAAAAGACTCATAATGCCTTATAGATTATACATTGTCCTGGTGCTCCAGGGCCTTCAAAAGTGTAATAGGTTGTTAGGAAATTAGATGTGAAAATTCTGCTCCTAGAAAACATGATGGTTCTCCCTGCATGTTGGACCTCTCTATGTGGCCAGGCTGTGAAAAAGTCTCACACATGTGGTATCGCCATGCTCGGGGCGAGTAGCAGAATGTATTTTGGGGTGTAATTGGAAGTATGCATATGCTGTTTGTGAGAAATAACTTGTTGTTATGACAATTTTGTGCAAAAAAAAAAAAAAATAATAATAATTTCTTAATTTGCCCAAGAATTGTGGGTAAAAAGTACAACTTCAAAAAACTTGCCATGCCTCTTACTAAATATCTTGGAATGTCTACTTTTCAAAAGGGGTTAATTTGGGGGGGGGTGTTTGTTCATTCCTGACATTTCAGGGCCTCAAGAAATGAGCTAGGCCATCAGTACATCAGGTGTGATCAATTTTCAATGATTGGCACCATAGCTTGTAGACTCTAACTTTCACACAGACCAAATAATATACACTTATTTGGGTTATTTTACCAAAGATAGGTAGCAGTATAGGTTTTGACCCAAATTTATGAAGAAAAATTACTCATTTGCAAAATGTTATCACAGAAACTAAAAAAAAGTGGTTTTTTTTTAATTTTTGCACTTTTTTCACTTATGTTGCAAAAAATAAAAAACCCAGAGGTTATTAACCTGTACAGAACCGCGCTATAGTCGAAAGACGGCTACAGCGCGGCTCTGAAAATCCGGGAGGACGTCCATGGACGTCCTCCCTCGTGCGCGCCCCCCGCGCGCACTCGCAGCCTGCGGCGGCGCGCTCTCATGGCCGCCGCACACTGCGTGGGCGTGTCCGCGGGTCGGGCGGACTCGATGTCCGCCCGAGACCCGCCGATCACCTGTAGCAGCCTCAGAACGGGGAACCGCCGATGTAAACAGTTTACTCATTAAAAAGAAGTATTTAAACCCAGTTTTGGATATGACGATGGATAGAAACCATTTTATTGGGTTTATTCACATATAATAAACCAGACACACTTT
>BLSH010379081.1:2717454-2728700 GCA_018402905.1 Glandirana rugosa | reverse complement strand
TATTTCCATAGTTTGTAGACGCAATTGCTTTTGCGCAAACCAATCAAAATACGCAGATTGCGATTTTTTTTACCAAAAATATGTAGAAGAATATATATCGGCCAAAACTGATGAATAATTTTCTTTTTTATATATTTTTTTGGATATTTATTATAGCAAAAAAGTAAAAAATATTGTTCTTTTTTCAAAATCGTTGCTCTTTGTTTGTTTATAGTGCAAAAAATAAAAACTGCAGAGGCGATCAAATACCACCAAAAGAAAGCTCTATTTCTGGGGAAAAAATAATAAAAATGTTGTTTGGGTACAACGCCGCACGACCGCACAATTCTCATTCAAAATGCGATAGCGATGAAAGCCGAAAATTGGTCTGGGCAGGAGGTGGGTTTAAGTGCCCAGTAAGGAAGTGGTTAAATACCACCAAAAGAAAGTTCTATTTGTGTGAAAAAAATTATAAACATTTTGTTTGGGTACAATGTAGCATGAGAGAGTAATTGTCATTTAAAGTGTGAGACCGCTGAAAGCTGAAAATTGGTCTCGGCAGGAAGGGGGTATAAACGTCCTGTATTGAAGTGGTTAAGTGTGCCTATATACAAAATTATGGCGTAAATCATGCTTTTTTTTTTTATTTGTTTATATTTGTGGCATCTGCTGCCTTTCTTTCACTGCCCAGTCATGAGTTTGAGTCTGGAATGTGCATTTGTCAGGAACCATGAATCCGACTGAGACAAATGCAGTAAAAATCACACCTTTGAATAAAATGGTAAAAATGATACAGAACAGTAAAGAAAGTCAAAACATAGCCAGGGATCGGAAGCCAAAGCGGGTAGTCAGACAAGCCAGTAAATCAGAAAACCAGAGATCAGCGTAGTCTGAGGTAGCAGAACAGGATCAGGAACCAGAAAGGACTTCAGCCAGGCAAAGCCCTTAACAGGAACACAGCAGAGAATTTACAGATATGTTTGACCAAGGCGAAGACACAAAAGGAATGAACAAGGCAGTTTAAATAGCCAGAAGGGGCTGGCTGATGGCTGTACTGACGATCACCAGGTGAGCCACTGTGGAACGATGAGTGTTGACAATTATCCGACAGCTGAACAGCCTGAGCACAGAGAAGGGAGCTGCTGAGAGCCCAGCCATGACAGCATCATAGGCGCTGGATTTACATTCTCAATATTTCATGATTGAGGAAGGTCAGTCTAGTGGGTGGCGAACAAAGGCTCCGGTAAGGGTGCTCTCAAAAATACAGACCTAGATTGTGAAGTCTACGAGCATCCATATCAATGAGTCCAAAAAGTTTTTTATTAGTACATGTTGCGGTGATATAGAACATTTAATGGACTTAAAATTAAATTGGCCTTGAAATAAAAGTTAGGTTAATAACTGGAAGAGCTACACAAGATGATTTTGGTCAAAACCATGCTTTCCTAGCCAATTAAAGCAGCAAGGTCTGGTGGTCTCATCAGACATGTTACTTGTTAGACGTGTTACTTTCAGTGATAAGGCTAAGGCCATCACAATAGAAAGCTAATTTTTTTATACTGGACTGCACACATCTTAAGTTCCACTATGTGCAAGTATATTGACAACTTTTTTGTTTTTGTTTTACTGTAGCTGTACCGCAAGATTGCACGATTCTAAAACTGTCTACTGTTGAATATTAAGAGTTATTATTTGATAAATATACCTGTAACTGCAGACATAGAGAACATAGAAAACATAGAGAAGTGACGGCAGAAAAAGACTGAGTAGTCCATTGAGTCTGCCCAGACTATTAAGAAAGACATGCAAATATGTTAAAGCAAACTTTCACTATGTATAAATGATTTCTTGTATAATGTCCTTCAAACATATTGGCCACCACAGTTTCATATATATATATCTGTGTGTTTGTGTCTAAATATATATATATATATATATATATATATATTATTATTATTATTATTATTATTATTATTATTATTAGTTACAGTGCTCTAGAATGATTCTTGCAAGTTCCATATGTTAAACATTGTCTATCTTTATGTGCAGCGTCTGTTCCATGTTTTCAATCCCTTTGCTGATTAATGCATTGCACAGCAAAGCCGCGCAGCAGTGATGGGCTTATTATTTGAACATTATTTGTTGTGTCCTCCCCAGATGTGACTGGGATAACCCTATTAATTCATGCACTGTTTCTGCACGTTGTGTTGTCTCCATCTGTACATTTTCTTACAAAATACTTAGCAGGATTTTTTTTTTCTTTTATTCAATATTGTAATAATAATTACATTTTTTCCTATGTATTTTCTCACTTTACTGCCAGCTGATGCAAAATTTATTCATATATATGTTTTATTAATACTGTTATTAGATTTTTTCAAGTTTGTGTAAGTGCTGATTTTTTATTTATAAAATTAGTGATTTTTTCTGAAAATAAACCCTAATTTGCGTTTTTCTGCCCCTTTCAGTATTTCGTTAATTCAAACTTCTCAGTCTTGTTCCAGATATTTCAAGTTTCCTGAAATTTTACAGCATTGTTTTATGGCCCCCTGTTAAGTATTGTTTGTACACTTATCTGCTGATCAACCATCTTGTCATCTACAGTCATGGACCACTTATACACATAGACGCGATTCTTCATGGTTGTTTGGAATAGGAAACGGAAATGGTCATATGTGTATTAGGGTTGTGACTTCTGCAATCCCCCAAGATAACCAATCTCTGAAAAAGAACCAAGCATCTGGGATGGCTTCTCTTGGTCATGATTTTTGCTTGAAAATAAGACCACATAGTCTTGGTTTGTCTGATCAGTGCATAAACATTCATGCTTCTCAATATTCCACAACTGGGCTCACAGAACCATTTGCTGATCAATTCATTTGTCTGTGGGTACCTTTTTATCCTCAAAGCAGTTTTGTTAAAGCTGAACTCAGTAATAAGAAATATATTGGTTCGCCTGCCCCGGCTATGTGATTGACCGGAGCCTCAACAACGTTACTCCCGCGCATGTGCGCAGAAGCCCTTGGTTTCGGCACGAAGCTTTGAAGTTCTGGCAGTGCTGATGTCACTGGCTGCATGCATGGTGAATATCTCCTTAATGGTACACATTTAGGAGATATTCATTTTACCTACAGGTAAGCCTTATTATAGGCTTACCTGTAGGTAAAAATGACCAAGTACTACCGCTTTAAAACCCTTGTTTCTGTTTTATACAGGACAGCGATTCATTTTAATTACATATTCAAGCTCTGATTTAGTAGTGCTGCATAGCAAGTGCCTCTTGCTAATCCTTTTATATCATTATTAATCTAGCAGACAGTATAACTGTCTAGAGTCCCTACCAATGTGAAGTATCTGTAATTGTCCTGGTAGTCTTTACCATGTATGAAAAGACACTTTTTTAGACACTTTTTCCTAATCATCCATTAAGGGACACAGGAATGTAGTAATTCTTACACATTTGAGTTATGCTGCTGCCTACAGGAGGTTTGAACACTGACAAACAGAACAAAAAAAAAACGGTGAAAGCCAACCTCCTTATGACCCCACTTGTAATCATCATAGCTTCTTTTTTTTAGTGTTAACCACAGAGTACTCTCTAGTTCCAGAACCGTGGTCAAGCCTCTCAAGACAAATTAAGCCACTAGGCTTCTGGATGTGGCGAAGCTGGCCTGGAATGTGACCACTGTGCACTGTGCTCTAAATTGTGGGTCTTTTCAGACCTTTTTGTATTCCGCTAGCTGCAGAGTACTTTCCAGATGCAGAGCCATGGCACACCTTTTGTGTGACCTTGTCTCTGAAGGCTCATTTAGTGAGCAAGGCTGATTTGACTACAACACTGGGTGCTACCACATAGTTTGTATTGTTGCTAGTCTGAACCTGAGGCAGGATGTGCAGATGCCCTTATGAATCTAGCGGTCCCTGTGAACCCTCAGTTTATTTGAGTCCTTGAATTGATTCCCCTTTCCCCCCTCATTGTGGAAGGATTGCTGCCTCAGGGGTATCCTCATGTCTGGAAATTGAGCATTTGGTGTCTGCTTCTTTGGGGGATCCCAATGTCAGTAGTTCTCTTGATCTGGAATCTGTTGTACTTTACTTTTGTGCTGCACGACCTTTACCACAGGACTTAAAAATTCTCTTGTGAAAGGACAAGTCACTACTCAATGCTGATGATGTTACATTCAAACACATGGTTGCCTGTAGGGGCACCTTTTTTGCCTTATGCATCTCTGGGGACAGAGATTTTTGCACTTGTATATGCTTTATTTCATACACAGCAGGAAGAAACCGTTACTGGAGGGCTGAGTGTTTTCTTAAATTGCCAGTAGCTGCTGCAGATCCTCTCTTTAGGAGGGTTTTGGTGTTCCCTGTGAGTTCTAATTATTGGAGTCAGGCCATTCTAGTATGCTTGATTCACAGCCTGTAGGGAAAGCTTCCCCAAAATATCTTCCCTGTTCCTGTCTTTAATCAGGTGATTTTTCTTAACTTTTTGGCTAAGGTTCCTCTTCATATTTTCATGATGACAATGGATGATTTGCTGGATCAGGGCTGGTCAGGGGACTTATAGTGCCATGTCCAGTATCTGGTAGGTGGGCTCTGAAGAGATTTTTTTTTTTACCCCTGTCAGTTTCTAATGACACTTCTGTTGTCCTCGTGGACAGGTCTTACTATTTATCCTAGTGTTTTTTCTGGTGTTGCTACACCGATATGGGATGGTTATCATTCCATTCCTGTCTATTTTGGTTGTGAGTTATTCTTAAAAATCCCACCCCCCCCCCCCTGCTTGTCAGTCTCTTTGACTTTCAGATAGTTCCTGGTCCTACCTTAGATCTGTCCTTGGCTATTGTCCACCCCTCAGTTTGGTCCGCTTTTGATTATCCCAAATATCAAATAATTTCTAAATCCTGTGTCCCTCAATCAAAGCTTTAGAAACAATAAGATTTTTGTACTCAATGTAAAATATTTTTCCTGAAGTTCATTGAGAGACACAGGTCCCACCCTCTTTGTTTATTTGCCTTTTATACTGTTTGCTCACAAAAGTGAGGCATGGTGGTTAAGGGTGGCATTATACAGGGGTTGGCCTCCAAATTTTGTTTCTGTTTGCCAGTGTCCAAACCTCCCATAGACAGCAACATAACCCAAATGCCAACTAATTACTAAATTCCTGTGTCCCTCAATCGACTTCAATAAAAACAATTGTATAATAAGAATAAAATTCTCATATATTATTTTATCATTTTAATTTGTTATGCTTTGTGCCCGATTGATGTATATAAAAATGCATTAAGCTCACATGGGAAAATATTCATTGGAGACATGTCTTCTGTTTACCAACTAAAGACACAGGTAACGTCCCTGTTCCTCACCACTGCCTTCCAGTAAAGCTAAGTTCTCTAAATTCCTTGTGAATTCACCTCAGCACAGTTCAGGTGCATATTTTCACTGAACCCAAGCACCCAGCTTTCCCAGGAGGCAGCAGCGAGGCACAGTAACATCACTGATGCCTCTAGGAAGTGGACAGAAGCCAGGGTCTTTTTTTATTTTTTTATATTTACAAATGCATTTTTTCTGGCATCTTTTATTATTATTATTTTTTTTTATTATTATTTGGGAAATGGGGGCTTTCAGCAGAGCAGACTTTACCTTTCTATGTAAGATCCACTTTACTTCTTATCTCCGCATTACTGGGCTGATTTACTGAAGGCAAATAAGCAGTTCGCTTTGCAAGGAAAGTTGCACGTTGCAAGGGAATTTGTCACAGAGTTTCGTGAATGAGTTGAAACTCTGATAACTTCCATCATCCAATCATATGCATGCAAAAATGCTGTTTTCTGTATTCTCCTTTCACATGATTGGCTATTCTTTGTGAAGTGAAGCTTCTCCACATTCTTTATGCTCTAGAGCAAATTCCCATTTCAAAGTCTAATTTCCCTTGCAAATGTGAAAAACATCTTTTTCTGTTTTATAAATCAACCTCTGTGTTTTGATAAATGTTTTTCCTTTTATCTGCTTACAGTAAAGTCTGTTACATTTCCATTACCCCTTTTTTCACTTTTTGGTGCTTTTAGCAGTCTTTTTAGCAGAATGTTTTGGACCCAAAATTACAATGATGTGCTAGGATTTATTTTCTGTATGTTGTGCAGTCTTAAAGCAAAATCTAAAACATGCTATGGTGTATGTGAGCACTTTATTGTCATTTTCTATTAACCGTCCACAGTATACTGAGGTGCTTGTAAAATCCCATTGTGTAAAATCTTCCCTGTTAGTACAGCTTACATCCCAGTAGAGGGAAACATTAAAGGAGGGTACCCAATGCTTTGACATTCACAAATGCGGAGGATATGAGTTATTTATGCTTGCTTCTCACAGCAAAGTCCTTATCTGCATGTGCCACTAAACAAGGATTTGTTGTGGGATTTGAGCGGGCTGTCTTGTGCTTCGGTGTTAAGCACCCTAAACTCTTGGGGACTGGCACTAATTTCCTCTCGTCTCATAAAATAAAACAGTATTCATATCCACTGAAGTGGCTTGACATAAGTGATGATAGCATATGCATTCAGAGATTACCACCCCAACAGTATAATCAAGGTGCTTGCTACTAATGCAAGTTAAATTGAGACAATAACGAAGAAACTTGCATCCTGGGATTAGGGGGGTATGCTTGAAATGCTGACATCGGCATATACTGACAGAGAGCTTGTCTTGCTTTCAATTTCTGCTCCTACTTAATGACCTCAAAATTTGTATGTCATTAACACCGTGTACTAAAGTGGGAGTGAACAAGGTTCGGGAGGGAGAAGAATCCCTGTCTGCGTTGACTTTTGTCTCTTCTGATAATTGGTGGCTTTTTCTTGCCATATTAGAGAACGGCACATGAAGTAGAGAGGCCCCAGAGGTCTATATAAACATGCTGCTAGTATGGATAGCCTCCATCTCCCAAGTGTTAGACAATAATTTACATACTTTGAATGAAAAGTCATTTGTGCCTGTAAAATTGTTATTGCCAGAGTTTTTTTTTTTCTTCCACTGCTGCTGGTATGGAGAACAGAGATGAAGCCATATTAAAATCTGATGTTCTGATCAATACAGCACATACACTTACTACAGTTTATTTATTTGGCTCCTTCTGAAATAAAATGAAAATTAACTAATAACATTTAATCTTGGATACTCTGTATGAAGGAAAATACATGTACAGGCAACCTGACTACATTGACCAAGTGATTTATCGGTGACGTGTCTGCTTTGTCCTCTGTGACATGATTGCAGCTGATTCAAAGCTATTCTTTACTGAGCTTTCTGTGGTCACATTATGTAAATGCTAAGCACCAGACAAAATCTCATGATTGCAGTCCTATAATGCACATCTCCTAGCTTTCCTTATTTTCAGGATTCTAGAGAGGAGGGGCTTAAGGGAGATATCCAAGCAAAATAACTTTCTAGTGTTCTTCTTTTTATTTGGATGGCTTGTTTGCGAGGTCCAAAAAATTGGTGCTGCATACGTTTAAAGCCCATAGCATGTAAAGAAAGCCTATCACATACAACATCCTACATTCATTGGTTCTGGATTATAACTTAGTTACTGTATATTTAATGAAACATAGGGGAACCTACTGTAAGAAACAGAAAACTCTTGTGCAGCTGTGCAGATCTGTTCTGTTAAATTTCATGGTCCATGCTGCCTTTCTTTGTCATAGCTCAGTTTAGAGTGCTGTTGAAGTAATTAGATCGTTTACTAGCCAAAAATTGGACTAGAAAAGTACTGCCAGTGTACAGTAGAAATTTTAATTCTTCTACAATTGATCATAGGTCTGATGCTTGTCCAAATAATATCACTGTTAATGTTACATCATGATGAAGTTACCAATATATCTATCTTAATCGTACAGGGCACAAGCTGGACAACACTCTGGTTATAGGCTACTACCTATAGATGATTGTACACTGGCACAGCTTTTGGACACACCCCTCTTGGACACACTCCTTTAACTTTCCCTCACTCCAAGAGCTATCATTAGTGTCCTGTAGGTGATGAATTTCTTTGAAAATTTTCTATGATAACTAGTGCTTATTTACTTTGAATTCTTCAACCAACTCTTCAAACAACATTTTCACTGCTTTCCTTTACAACAATAGAGGCAATGCATCTGGATCGGTGCAGCCTTGATAAAACCTTGAGAACTGTACCTGGACCTTACACTGTGGGGACGCCCTGTAATGTTGCTTCAGGCACCAGATCCTGCTTGGGTGCTCACCCTGGTAATAAGTGCAACACATGCAGTTAGCCACAGGGTGCTATACAGGTCCAAGGCCATGGTCCTTTTTTGAAGGTTCCCAGATCTCTGGATGTCCTCTGTGCCTGCACAGCCTGGACCCATACAGGGACCAGTAACATGTAAAGGTAGGACAGGGTCACCCAAATAACAGTTATAAAATTATTACTGTAGCCCTATAGCAAGTCTAAGATCATATACTGTATCTCCTCTACTTGCAGCACACCCACCTATTAGGATGAACAGTATCCACTTTTATAATTACAACTATCAGGAAACTGTGTTTGACTTTATTTTTTTTACTTTAAATTTGCAAACCTGATGGTAAGATTTCCACTATAAGAGCATAATCTCAGGTGGATAACAAGGTCGCACTGTTACCACCAAATTCCACCCAGAGCCCTTTTAATGTACCCAGGCACTTACTCTTGCACCACGAGGATTTCAGTAAAGGATGGTCAACATCTGCGTTTCTGTGTATCCTCCTTTGGACATGTTTACCCCATTTCTGTACCCTACTCCATGAGTACCCCGCACGGGGATACCCTCACTGATAGCAATGGTAGAAACCAGGCACAAGGTAAACACAGTAAAACCTCAGGCAAACCTTTGCTCTGCCGACGGCCTGCAAATCACTCAAACCGCTCAAAGTGACATTGCTTCTCGTACATTGTAGCAGGACCCTATTTTAACACCAGCTTCTGCATCCAACTCTAGCTCTATCTCAGGCACCCTACAGTCAGCCTATGTGACCAAAGCAGATTTCCCTGCAACTATCAGAATTTCTCTGACAACTAACTGCCCTAATTCAGCCATCACTCTCCAGAGCCCAAACGCTCTATGCTTCTCCACCTACACCTTCTAGTCAGAAGTGAAACTATCTCCCTTATACATGGAAAACATGAAGAAGAGGCACTATCAGAGGTGGCCACAGACAATTTATCACCCCCAGCCTTTCATACACCTGATAAGGCTTCACACAGTATACATACCTTTTTTCCATTTTTTATTAATGATTGCATTCCCTCTGTTCTCAGCTGTAAAAGAGCTGGGAGAGGAGAAGCTGCAGCACACTGAGTTTGCCAGTGAATGGCTGTGCAGCAGGGGTGTCTCAGGACAAGTCTGATCATTTAATAGGAAAGCAAGAGGACTAGCAGGAACAACAGGGATTTCACATAAAGGAAGCAATACAAAGAGAGCAGGATGCTTTCCCGTACAAGTACATGGGACAGCAGGAATATGAAGTGTTGGGGTAACAAATGCTTTAACCACTCAAAAATATAATGCTAAAAATGGGACCTTTACTGGCCATTAGGGATGGGCCCGATGTTCGTCGAAATCCAAACATTATGGAATGTTCGCGGCAAATTGGAGCACCACTGAACGCCCCCTAATGTAGTGCGAGATCGCGGGGAAATGACACCCACTGATTGGCCAAAGCGTGCACATGACCAGCATGCTTTGGCCAATTACAGTGCACTCTGCAGAAAGAGCCATGATTGGCTAAAGGCACCCTTACACAGCGGCCATATGTAGTGTGTTAAAGTGGAGAAGTTAGGGTAGATTAGTCAGGTTAGTGGCGTGTAGGCAGTGCAGTATATAGATACAGTGTAGAGTATATACAGGCAGTGTAAGAATATATATATATATATATCACAAAAGTGAGTACACCCCTCACATTTTTGTAAAAAGTTTATTATATCTTTTCATGTGACAACACTGAAGAAATGACACTTTGCTACAATGTAAAGTAGGGAGTGTACAGCTTGTATAACAGTGTAAATTTGCTGTCCCCTCAAAATAACTCAACACACAGCCATTAATGTCTAAACTGCTGGCAACAAAAGTGAGTACACCCCTAAGTGAAAATGTCCAAATTGGGCCCAAAGTGTCAATATTTTGAGTGGCCACCATTATTTTGCAGCACTGCCTTAACCCTCTTGGGCATCGAGTTCACCAGAGCTTCACAGGTTGCCACTGGAGTCCTCTTCCACTCCTCCATGATGACATCACGGAGCTGGTGGATGTTAGAGACCTTGCACTCCTCCACCTTCCATTTGAGGATGCCCCACAGATGCTCAATAGGGTTTAGGTCTGGAGACATGTGGGTATAAAGTGCAGCACTACTTAATAGATCAACACATGATTAATAAATATGTAACCAACTATTAAAGTGAAAAACTCATAGTATATGAATAGTGTATAGACTAGGTAAGTGACACATATAAATAATAAATGTATGCATATATTGAAAAAGGATGAGACACTACATAGAGTGCCCAAAATAAATACTTCGGGGCGTGGTCTCGGCATGGAAGAGTGAAGACGCGTCTTCCTGGAGCTCCCAGCCCGTGGCCCTCTTGCAGTGATTCAATACAGTATTATCCTACATTCTCTTCACGTAATTAGACTAAGGGAGCTGGCGGAGTTACCCCGCCACGGTACACGCCGTCTGGACATGGATCGTTTCCTGATCCCGCTGCAACCGATCGCCTCAACACCGGATCCGCTCAAGATGGCGCCGGCACCAGACACAAGGAGGGAGCGTGGTCTGCCAGCCGCTGATGTGGGGAGAGCAAGGGAGAGCGGAGGCAATGACTTGCCACCGTTCTCCCCTCCCAGCGACCTATCGCCCTGCTTGCCTCGCTCACTCTCCCTTCAGTAACGGAGGCGAGAGGGAACGAGAGGGGTGTAGTCGCCGACCGTCTGGTGCGAGGGAGGAACACAGACCACGGCCGCGGTAGAACTCGCCTAGGCCACAACTCCGCTAGCCAACGTCGCCCTAGTCCTTTGCTAGGTACAGGTCTGCCGCACATGGCACCGCCCCATTGAGGCGGTCGAGGGAATCAGATTAATGCACTTCTCTTACATCCTATTATGACATAACTTAGTGACGTTCTCCCGGTGCCCGACCCTCGAGGTCCTTCTGCGCAGAAGTGAGAAGGTACGGCTCTGGTGCGGGGCTTCATAAATAAAACCCGTGAGATACATCAC
>BLSH010379081.1:2701493-2716422 GCA_018402905.1 Glandirana rugosa | reverse complement strand
TTTTTTTTTTTGTACCTTCCCACCCTGGGGAACGGCTCAGGGGCCTACCATGCGGGCCCAAGACGTTGCTCGCCAAAATTGGTGGGTTGTCAGGAGCATTGGATTTTACATCAGGTCTGTTAGGGTTCTGATGTGCCTGAGGACAGTTTTGCCATGTGCCCTGCTCCTGCACAGGTACCAGTTCCTGTTCTCCCATGAACTGCTTTGGACTTATATTGATCCGGAGAAGCGGGTGGACATGTGGGGGTAGTTTGGGTCAGTGGCAAAATAAATACTTCAAGTGTACAGCTAATATATAATTGTCTGGATACACTAATAATATACACCAAATGTGTCTAGTGCACAAAGGTTAATAAAGTGTCCAAGTGACTGTAAACAGATAAAGTGACAAGTGCCCAAATGTGGAAGTGACTTGTGCCAGCAAATGGAATCTCATGAGGAATCCTCCACCTCAAAATAAAACTGCTTACCAGATACTGGTAAGAAACCAGCAAAAGACATTATTATCAGGGGTGCCCTCTGTAGATGGATTACAAGATCATCTGCGATACTTCGTGAGTTGGTGTCACTACTCTTATTCTCCAGAGGTTATTTTCACGGAGGCCCAAGGAAACTGTCTCTCAGGAGTTTTCAGCACATCATAAAACGAAAAGAAATCTCGCCATAGTGTAATGCCATTTAGTAGATTTATGAAAAATGGTTAAAAACACTTACATTCAGGTTTAAAAAGTTGAGCTCAAGCATCAAAAAATGGCGAAGACACCGCTAGTATAATATAGACACTGGTACATTATCAGCAGAAAAACGCCCATAAACAAAAAGCGGAAGTCCACACCTGGTGCTTAAAATGGCATCCCGACGCGCGTTCCACACCTCCATATAAATTTACATTGCGGTGAATGAGTACACATATGACTGTGTTCCAAACTGTGAGAGGGCCGTCATTACAGTGGCCACTCGTAGGTTCCGGTGGCCTCACAAATAAGGCACTTCCTGTCAATTGACAACACTTAGTGAACCGGAACCAGTTAAAAATAACAGGTGTCAACATAAAAAAGGGGAAGCGGACCCCCGTCATTATAAGTAACAGATAGGTATCATAGAAGCCTCCGTAATGGAAATTATGGTCAGAAAATTGGCTGGAAAAAAATATATCCGGAAGATTAACTAAATCTATGGGATGAACATCTATTTAAATATTTGGATCATAATGAAAAACGGTTGCCACATTACCACATGTGTGAACTTCCTCTGTACATAAGTAGCTGGTGGGAAGTTCACATAACAAACTGAATCAAAATATAAATTAGTCCAGTCTTTAGAAGCTCAAATAGCCATACAAAAAAAATATATATATAAGTAAATAAATTGAAAGATAAAAATTATTAATGACTGAAAATAAAAAACAGAATAATAATTCACAAGATATCAAAAAACACCCAAACTTCAAACTTATTACAAACGAGAACTAGTATCCAGTACTCCTAATACGGGGAGATACCTAGCTATGTATTAAATAATGATAAAATAATATAAATATGGGTAATTAACCTTTTAGTTGATGGATGGGGAGGAGCATTTATACCCATATATCATCACAATTCTAATCTAATTGTTGTGCTAGCGGCTGTTGTTGTCTATCCACTAGTAAGCACAGTATTTTTATAATCCATAGGTCTGGAGACATGCTTGGCCAGTCCATAACCTTTCCCCTTAGCTTCTATAGCAAGGCAGTGATTGTCTTGGAGGTGTGTTTGGGGTCATTATCATGTTGGAATACTGCCCCGCGGCCCAGTCTCCAGTATGTCACAGTACATGTTGGCATTCATGGTTCCCTCAATGAACTGTAGCTCCCCAATACTCATGCAGCCCCAGACCATGACACTCCCACCACCATGCATGAGTGTAGGCAAGACACACTTGTGGGGTGTCAGTGGGTGGTGAGGGGTGTCAGTGGGTGGGTGTGGGGTGTCAGTGGCTGGGTGTGGGGTGTCAGTGGGTGAGTGTGGGGTGTCAGTGGGTCGGTGGTGAGGGGTGTCAGTGGGTGGGTGTGGGGTGTCAGTGGGTGAGTGTGGGGTGTCAGTGGGTGAGTGTGGAGTGGCAACCGCGCAATTGTCATTTAAAGCTAAAGAGCACCGAAAGCTGAAATTTGAGTTATGTAGCAACATACTCCTCTCCGCCAGACGTCAGCAGTGGATTCCTCAGCCCCACCCGTCTCTCTTCAGCTACAGTTAGCGGGCGGGGCTGAGGAATTCACCACTGATATCTGCCGGAGAGGAGAAAGGCAGGCAGCGGGCTGGGCGGTAACGAGCGAGACACCACGGTAGGAGACATCCGGGTGTTTCTCAAATAGGAGACTTGTCAGGCGACTTGAGTCGCCTGACAAGTCGCCTCCATGCAAATTGGAACTGTTCCAAGTCGGAGCGACTCAAGTCGCTCTGACTTAGAAAAAGGTTCCTGTACGACTTGGGGGCGACTTGCATTGACTTCTATTACAGAAGTCATTTGCAAGTCGCGTTGTGCCGAGGTCGCCCACAAGTCGGATGACGTCACCCATAATCGATGATGGGCAGTCGCTGCATCGATGCCGCATCGCGGACGTCCGAATCGCGATGCATCGATTAAATTCAGCACCCCTAGTCTCATCAGGCCACAGGACATGGCTCCAGTAATCCATGCCCTTAGTCTGCTTGTCTTCAGCAAACTGTTTTCAGGCTTTCTTGTGCATCATCTTTAAAAGAGGCTTCCTTCTGGGACGACAGCCATGCAGACCAATTTGATGCAGTGTGCTGTGTATGGTCTGAGCACTGACAGGCTGACCCCTTCAACCTCTGCAGCAATGCTGGCAGCACTCATACGTCTATTTCCCAAGGACAACCTCTGGATATGACGCTGAGCATGTGCACTCAACTTATTTAGCCGACCATGGCAATGCCTGTTCTGAGTGGAACCTATCCTGTTAAACCACTGTATGGTCTTGGCCACCGTGCTGCAGCTCAGTTTCAGGATCTTGGCAATCTTTTTATAGCCTAGGCCATCTTTATGTAGAGCAACCATTCTTTTACCATGAGGTGCCATGTTGAACTTCCAGTGACTAGTATGAGAGAGTGAGAGCGATAAATCCAAATTTAACACACCTGTCCCCCATTCACACCTGAGACCTTGTAACACTAATGAGTCACATGACACCAGGGAGTGAAAATGACTAATTGGACCCAATTTGGATATTTTCACTTAGGGGGTGTACTCTCGTTGCTAGCAGTTTAGACATGAATGGCTGCGTGTTGAGTTATTTTGAGGGGACAGCAAATACAGCTGTACACTCACTACAAAGTATAATTTCCTCAGTGTTGTCACATGAAAAGATATAATAAAATATTTACAAAAATGTGAGGGGTGTACTCACCCTTGTGAGATACTATGTGTGTGGAATATATATATATATATATACAGGCATACTGCATTCAGTGTAGAATATATATATATATCGCATTCGGCGGTGTACAGTATACAGTACACTGCAGGCGGTGTATTAAAATATATATATATATATATATATATATATATATATATATATATATATATTGCATTCAGTGTAGACTATATAGACAGTGCATTTGGTGGTGTACAGTATACAGGGCATGTAATTACAATTTTTAAAATAAATTTTAACAGCAGGGCCCACTCTTGCGCCCAACAAGAGTAACTGTGAGAGACTACAGTGTTCAGGCACCACCAACACCCAAGGCCCAATTTTTGCTGCACCTGTTTCACTGGGGCATGTAATTACAATTTTATGTAGTCCAGTCTCCATAGTATATTTATATCAGTTCAATAAAGTATATTTCTGTTTGAAAAAGCCCCACAGATGCTCAATAGGGTTTCAGCCTGGAGACATGCTTGGCCAGTCCATCACCTTTACCCTCAGCTTCTTTAACTAGGCAGTGGTCATCTTGGAGGTGTGTTTGGGGTCGTTACGTTGGAATACTACCCTGCGGCCCAGTCTCCGAAGGGAAGGGGATCATGCTCTGCTTCAGTACGTCACAGTACATGTTGGCATTTATGGTTCCCTCAATCAACTGTAGCTCTCCAGTGCTGGCAGCACTCATGCAGTCCCAGACCATGGCACTCCCTCCACCATGCTTGACTGTAGGCAAGACACACTTGTCTTTGTGCTCCTCACCTGGTTGCTGCCACACACACTTGACACCATATGAACCAAATACGTTTTTTTTTTTTTTATCTTTTTATTTGTTTTTAATAATACAAGCCAGAAAAAATACATAGACAAGACCACAATAGACACAATACACATCCGCACTCCCTGAACCCTATGTCAGAATCTCATTCTAACACCTTTGTTCCCTTTTTATTCATCATATGTTCACAGGTCTCCTATCGACCCTAAGTAAAGCAAATACATCATCTCTACTTCTACCCAAAGAGTAAACCACCTTTATATTAGGAGATAATTTAAGGCTCTTCAGATATAATTGTAACTGTACTATGCTTGGCCAACCATTTTCCCCAGATATTATCATGTTTGTAGAAACATACCCAAATCATATATGTATCCCTATATAATGGTATATTTCTATTTACCAAAGGCTTCCAAAACAAAAGGGTAGGGGCTGATGATTTACCTGGTGTAAGGCAATGGCTTTCCTGGCATAGAATAACGTTATATTTACAAAAGTCTGATCTGCCTTTGTATGGATATCACCTTTCACAAAACCCAGTAAACACACATGCATTGTGACCTGTAAGGGAGTTGAGATAATTATTATTATTATTATTATACAGTATTTATATAGCGCCGACAGTTTGCGCAGCGCTTTACAATATTAGGGCAGACAGTACAATACAATACAATTCAATACAGGAGGAATCAGAGGGCCCTGCTCGGTAGAGCTTACAATCTAGGAATGGTGTTTAACAGTTAGAGCAGTCAGATGATATGGTGCCCGGCAACCTCTAAATATTAGGAATTTGAGGGCCTCAGTGGATTTCACCACTGCGGCTTCCAGCCTAATAGAGGGATTTGAGAGGTCTGGGTTTAGCCACCATGAAACCGTAACAAGCTGTGTAGCTAAAAAGTATGTATATAGGTCTGGAAAGGCCAATCCACTCTATTACAGAGACAAATGAGAGCAGCCAGCTTGTACCTGGGAGTTTTTACCTCCCATATAAAGGAAGAGAACATCTGATTATGTTTCATGAAAAAAGACATTGGCATACCCTGTGGGGAGTGTCTAAATAGATATAAATACTTTGGCATTATCTTCATTTTTAGGAGATTTATTCAACCAATAAGGATAGTTGTAATGATTTCCAAGCTCTTAATTTAATTTGAGTATCTTCCAAAACTGGGTTAATATCCAAAGACACAAAATCGAATGCCTGTCTGGAGATCATAACCCCCAGGTATTTGAACTTATCTACCCATTGCAGTGTCAGGTTATGTGGAGCTGAATTCTGGGCTTCAATATCAATCGGGAAAAGTAAAGACTTTGCCCAGTTAACCTTCAGCCCCGAAACTGATGAAAATGAATCTAGTATCTGTAAGACACCCTTCAAGAAAGGACCCGGATTATTAAGGAACAAAAGAAGGTCATCTGCATAGAGGGCTACCCTTTCCTCCAGCCAACCAATTTGTAGTTCCTTGATATTCAATGAGGTGCGTAATGCCTCTGCCATGGGCTCCATGGCAATGGCAAACAGGGCTGGAGATAAAAGGCAGCCCTGCCGGGTGCCCCTTCATAAGAAAAAAGATGGAGATAGTTCTCCCCCCAATTTTACCTTAGCTGTGGGTTGTTTGTATAGAATCTGTAACCACTTAATAAAAATTAATGGGAAACCCATTCTACCTAGTATTTCCCAGAGAAAAGGCCATTCGACACTGTCGAATGGCCTTCTCAGTATCGAGCGAGGCCACCACCCTTGAACCCTTATTAATATGTGGAGCATTGATGTTATTATATAATGTACGCAAATTTATATTGGTAGATTTACCAGCCATAAATTCTGTTTTATCCGGGTCTATAATAGTAGATAACAGGGGCTGAACCAAATAAGTTAATCTTGGTCTCATCAGACCACAGGACATGGTTCCAGTAATCAATGTCCTTAGTCTGCTTGTCTTCCGCAAACTTTTTCAGGTTTTCTTGTGCATCATCTTTAGAAGAGGCTTCCTTCTGGGACGGCAGTTATGCAGACCAACTTGATGCAATGTGCAGCGTATGGTCTGAGCACTAACAGGCTGACCCCTCTCCCCTTTAAGCTCTGCAGCAATGCCGGCAACACTCATACATCTATTTGCCAAAGACAACCTCTGGATATGACGCTGAGCACATCCACTCAACTTCTTTGGTTGGCCATGGCGAGGCCTATTCTGAGTGGAACCTGGCCTGTTAAACCACTGTATGGTCTTGACCACTGTGCTGCAGCTCAGTTTCAGGGTCTTGGCAATCTTCTTCTAGCCTAGGCCATCTTTATGTAGAGCAGCAATTCTTTTTTTCAGATCCTCAGAGAGTTCTTTGCCATGAGGTGCCATGTTGAACTTCCAGTGACCAGTATGAGAGAGTGATAACACCAAATTTAACACACCTGTTCCCCATTCACACCTGAGACCTTGTAAAACGAACGAGTCACATGACACTGGGGAGGGAAAATGGCTAATGGGCCCAATTTGGACATTTTCACTTAGGGGTGTACCCACTTTTGTTTCCAGAGGTTTACACATTAATGGCTGTGTGTTGAGTTATTTTGAGGGGACTGCAAATTTACACTGTTATTACAAGCTGTACACTCACTACTTTACATTGTGGAAAAGTGTAATTTCTTCAGTGTTGTCACATGAAAAGGTAGAATAAAATATTTACAAAAATGTGAGGGGTGTACTCACTTTTGTGAGATACTGTATATTGCCGTTCAGAGTATATAGTGCAGTCCGCATAGTGTGTGTGTGTATATATATATCAGTTCACAGACTATTGTGCAGTCCGCATAGTATATACAGTATCTCGCAAAAGTGCGTACACCCCTCACATTTATGTAAATATTTTATTCTATCTTTTCATGTGACAACACTGAAGAAATTACACTTTTGCTACAATGTAAAGTAGTGAGTGTGCAGCTTTCATAACAGGGTAAATTTGCCGTCCCCTCAAAATAACACAGCACACAGCCATTAATGTCTAAACCGCTGGCAACAAAAGTGAGTACAGCCCTAAGTGAAAATGTCCAATTTGGCCCCAATTATCCATTTTCCCTCCCCTTTGTCACGTGACTCGTTAGTGTTACAAGATCTCAGGTGTGAATGGGGAGCAGGTGTGTTATATTTGGTGTTATCACTCTCACTCTCTCATACTGGTCACTGGAAGTTCAAAATGGAACCTCATGGCAAAGAACTCTCTGAGGGTTCTGAAAAAAAGAATTGTTGCTCTACATAAAGATGACCTAGGCTATAAGAAGATTGCCAAGACCCTGAAACTGGGCTACAGCACGGTGCCAAGACCATACAGCGGTTTAACAGGACAGGTTCCACTCAGAACAGGCCTTGCCATGGTCGACCAAAGAAGTTGAGTGCACATGCTCAGCGTCATATCCAGAGGTTGTCTTTGGGAAATAGACGTATGAGTGCTGCCAGCATTGCTGCAGAGGTTGAAGGGGTGGGGTGGGGGTCAGTCTGTCAGTGCTCAAACCATACGCCGTACACTGCATCAAATTGGACTGCATGGCTGTCGTCCCAGAAGGAAGTCTCTTCTAAAGATGATGCACAAGAAAGCCCGCAAACAGTTTGCTGAAGACAAGCAGACTAAGGACATGGATTAATGGAACCATGTCCTGTGGTCTGATGAGACCAAGATAAACTTATTTGGTTCAGATGGCGTCAAGCGTGTGTGGTGGCAACCAGGTGAGCAGTACAAAGACAAGTTTGTCTTGCTTACAGTCAAGTAGGGTGGTGGGAGTGTCATGGTCTGGTGCTGCATGAGTGCTGCCGACACTGGGGAGCTACAGTTCACTGAGGAAACCATGAATGCCAACATGTACTGTGACATACTGAAGCAGAGCATAATCCCCTCCCTTTGGATACTGGGCTGCAGGGCAGTATTACAACATAAGGACCCCAAACACACCTCCAAAACAACCACTGCCTTGCTAAAGAAGCTGAGGGTAAAGGTGATGGACTGGTCAAGCAAGTCTCCAGACCTAAACACTATTGAGCATCTGTGGGGCATCCTTAAATGGAAGGTGGAGGAGCGCAAGCTCTCTAACATCCACCAGCTCTGTGATGTCATCTTGGAAGGGTGGAAGAGGACTCTAGTGGCAACTTGTGAAGCTCTGGTGAACTCGATGCCCAAGAGGGCTAAGGCAGTGTTGGAAAATAATGGTGGCTACACAAAATATTGACACTTTGGGCCCAATTTGAACATTTTTACTTAGGGGTGTACTCACTTTTGTTGCCAGCGGTTTAGACATTAATGGCTGTGTGTTGAGTTATTTTGAGGGGACAGCTAATTTACAAAAATCTTGGGGTGTACTCACTTTTGTGAGATACTGTATATATCAGTTCACAGTATATAGTGCAGTCCACTTAGTACATATATTGTAGTTCAGAGTATATAGTGCAGTCCGCATAGTATATATATATATATATATCAGTTCAGGGTATATAGGGCAGTCCTCATAGTATATATATATATATATATCAGTTCAGAATATATAGTACAGTCCGCCTAGTATATATATTGCAGTTCTGAGTATATATAGTGCAGTCCCCATAGTATATATATATATATCAGTTCAGAGTATATAGTGCAGTCCGCATAGTATATATATATTGCAGTTCAGAGTATATAGTGCAGTCCATATAATATATGTATATGTATATATACATCAGTTCAGAGTATATAGTGCAGTCATTGTAGTATAGATAATACAGTGGAGAATATATAGTACAGTCAGTGTATTATATATAACACAGTGTATTGAAATGGTTAAGGGGAAGCCTGCACCAAGATTAAGAAAAAAAAATGGCATGGGGCCCCCTAAAATCCAAACCAGGCCCTTTGGGTCTGGTATGGATTTTAAGGGGAACCCCGCGCCAAAATTTTTAAAAAAATTACGTGGGGGTCCCCCCAAAATCCATACCAGACCCTTATCCAAGCATGCAACCTGGCAGGTCAGGATGGGGGGGGGGTGAGAAAGCACCCCCCCTCCTGAACCATACCAGGCCACATACCCTCAACATGGGGAGGGTGCTTTGGGGTCCCATGTTGATGATGAGGGCCTCTTCTCAACAACCCTGGCCAGTGGTTGTCGGGGTCTGTGGGCGGGGGGCTTATCGGAATCTTGAAACCCCCTTTAACAAAGACATTTTCAGGCTGTTTCTTGTTCCTTTTCTGGACTCCATGTAATCAGGGTTTATTAGCTGTTTCCCACCCAAATATGTCAAAGCTGAAGTTAGAAGCTGATTGGCTACCATGCACAGCTGCACCATATTTTGCACTCTCTAGATTTACTAAAACAACCCCAAAATCTCTCTGAGCAATAGAATTCCAGGCCCCAAACAAGGATTTACCAATCCTGCGAGAACTGCCCATCAGTCCTTTCTTTTCCATAAGTGTATCTAAATCAATACTTTGTTTTAGTGTTAGGCCAAGTAGGGGAATAATAGAAACCCTGATAGATGTTTATTGCTGGCTGGTTGTTCCCTAGCTGGGGAGATTGACTCTTTGTGTGCACTGGGGACCACTGTCTTGAAGTGAACAAAATGTGGAGTTGCTTCCAGATCAGAAATAGAGTGAAAATATTCCAATAGGGACACTTGTTACAGTTACAATAGCTCAAGAGAAGATTTCCTTTACATTCAATGGGTATCTTCTCATTACCTTTTGTCCCAGAAAGGAAGTGAAGGGAAATCTCTACAATGAGACAGGATGACTACTAGACGTATATACTTTAGGTATCAAACACAGTATTTATAAGGCCTATCCAAAATGGGTTGGGCGATGAGTTTCAAAATACATAGTATGCTAGCTAGTTTGTTAAAGTTTAAGTAATATTAGTATGTGAATAATAAATGAAAGATGGAGCCTTAGACATACAGGGAATATGTGGGGAGTTCAACAAGATGGCTACATTTGCTCAGTAGGTGACAGGTACACTTTAAGGGTTTTTGCATATGAAAGCCCTCTGTGTGCTTCTATTCACAACCTTTCCTTTACAAGAACAGCATAATTAGAGCTAATTTGGCGCTACTCTGGCGCTACTCTTTTTTGCACCTTGCAGGAAGCCTACAGTCAGCTGTGTTGGCTGTTGAGAGTAGACAATATGAAACATCATTTATTTTTCTTTTTATTTAATTTCTTTCAGTTACTTCTTTTAAACTTTGTATAATACCATATAGGTTTCTTATCTGGTCACTGATTTACCGAGTAGTGGTAAAGTGCCTTTGTTAACAAATTCAAACATCACAAGCACCACAGGTATCTTCAAGTAGAGATGTCAAAGTGGGACTTGGTGCCAAAGTTGTGAACAGACATATGCTTGAACTTGGCAAAGATGGCTGATTTTATATAAATTATTTGTATTTTTATCTAATTCAGCATAATGATTTAAAATCCTGATACCTTTAACTTCAAAGATGACACTGAAACAAACAGAAGATATCAAGCAGTCTAAACTGTTAGAGGCATTCATGAAATTCTCTTGTATGTCACAGTCACGTTAGCATTTCTGCCCTTTTAGAGTGGTTGAAGGCTGAGTGGAAGGTCAAGCCCCTCCACTGAACACTTCGTTTTCCCAGACATAGCAATTTTCTGGTACTATTCATTAATTTCTTCCTTTGAAATGCCATGTCAAACCTCTGTAGGCACTCACAATGCCAGTGTCCCTTGGACAGCTTCTCGGCATGGTCCAGTGCGAGTTTCTGATGAAATTACAGGTGCAGGGAAATGCAGAATTAGAAGTATATCTGATGTTGCAATACTTTGAAGGCTTTGGTTTTGTTGATGACAGGACAATTCCGATTTTGACAGTTTAATTTACTCTTTCCAGTGGACAAGAGCAAAAGGAGAATATGGGGTTAGGCTACTGCCCTTGTATGCTGCGTTTCGCATGCCGGGTTGCAAAATCATGACTCCCTCAACCTGTCGTGCACAAATGAGACAGTTTTCAGATGGGAAAATGGAATATATCAGTGCATGTAATATAACCTGACCTCATAAAACAAAGGGGGGCGAACTGCAGATTCTGACAGCCATTATGAATCCTGTAGCTGCGTCTGGACGACTCAGTCCCTGGCTGTGTTACATGTCTGTAATGGAAAAAAAAACACCCTTGCCAAGTTGACTTGCCGCATGGAGCAGAAATAGCTTGTTAGAAATGTGTTCTTGGATTTTAAAAAGGCTGTCGAGTTTGCTTGTGTGTACAGGATGTTTAGCCTGAAGCAGAATCTGAAAATAGCCTGTACATCAAGGTGGTGTGTTATGTTATTTTGAAATGATAAGCAAATGATTAGGATGAAATGTGTTAAGGCTCCTGAAAACTCTTGTTGGTATGACTTCACTCAATAGTTTTGAGTGAGCTACTTTATGACCTATCAAACTCACTGTGCAATGTTAAATACATTAATTGATCATCATACCACATTCATATGTACAAAGTCACTTACACTATAACTAAACTTTCTGAGGAATATTGAGGTTAAAAAAATCAACTAATGACTAATCTAAAAAAAAGTTTTCAAACTGTTTTTCTATTTCAATGAGCGCACCATGAATGGTACACTCAGGCTTGGAGTCAGGCTTCCACCTTGTGCATTGACATTAATGCATGTAAGCCTACATGTCAGCCAATCTGTGGACTGTCCCGATGCTGTGTTAGGCACAGTGTGGACATTTGCCGGCACATCACGGATATTCAAGTTGAGTCCAAACGTCTTTTTATTGAAGTATAATCGCAGCACAAACAGGAGAGTGCAACCTTTCCGGAGAAAGGCAGGACTCCTTTGTCAGACCTGACGAAACGTGAAGATCTGGGGTGTGCTGGCAAATGTCATGCATGAGCCAGTCTACAGCTAGTGGTTGCTGCAGCACCCGGTATCCTTCAGCCTTTCCCAGGAATGTGTGTGATAGGAATATGGATGGTTATCTGGGACACTGTGGTAAGGTGTCATTAAAAAAAAGTGCTCTGTGGGTTGGCATGTCAGCTTGTACTGCATCTGGAATACAGTGACGATATTGTTCCTCCAGAGATTATTAGTATGGCAGCATTTTCCCTGAGACAGAAAGTTAAATATAGAGATCTACATTACTATTTACATAAATGTATAGAGAACTAATCCTAGCAAGATCACCCGGTATGAACTGAATAAAAGCAGGATTGTTGTGCAAAACATTGAGCCTCCTCAGAAGATGAGTGGTAAGCTACCACTTTATTCTATTCTTTTACGTTTTTGCATGCATTTTAAAGATGAGCTTTTTTTCAGGAATGGGTTGGAAAGTGAAATCCATACTTTGGCAATATCTTGTGCCAGTGTTTAAAAATAAATGTGAACTCTACCAGTGTCCATCTATGACTGTAGTGTTGCTTTTAGGGTAAACTAGCTATTTAAATCATGAGCTTATGTTAACATGAAGCACGTTTCCTAGTAGCCATTTGTCACTTCAATAGTTATTTACAGGCAATTAGGCAAATGATTAGGGGACACCTTTGGTAGTCCATCTTCACAAACAAACATTACACTTGCAGCTGTGTCCTCACATACATTGGTTAGTTCTGAAATTTTAGTTGGACAATTTGTATACAATTTTAATTTTTGTAATAGATTGAAAATCTCAGTAACACTTATGCTTTATCAATGGAAGCCTATTTTAAGTTAAATAAAGCGTTGACAGCTACACTCCTTTTGCTATCTTTAAATACAATCTTGTTGTTAAGAGTTGCACTGCTTGGTTTCAGTTTAAGATATTATAAATGTATAAATGTTAGAACTGGGCACTAGGTCAACAAATGTTGGGCACAAACAAAGGCCCTGCTTAGTTTTGATATCCCCCAAAACCTTCCAATAACTAGACTTTTTGGCCTACTCTGCGCTCTCTTATAGAATTTCTATTTTACACCAAATGTGTTTATATTTTCTATAATTCTGTGTTTCGCTGAAATGCCACATACCAGTAAATTAACTAGATGTTTGCTTAAAAGTAGTAAAAACATGGCGTTTTCACTTTAAAACATGAAATCCCGTTATACTGGATTAAGCTGCTCAGTAAAAAAGGACAGTGGAAGTAGAATGTTTGTTTACATAGAACTTTCATGTCTTGGGTTAGTGTCACAGAGTCAGGTAATTTACTGTGCAAAAAGTAACCAGCTGACTGAGTCACACTGCTTGTGTTACCAAACATTTCCTTTCAACCCAGCCCAATCAATATCGAGTGGCTCAGTTAGGTTGCATTATTGGGACTACGAAGAACACATTCCTTAATTCTCCAAGGGCCCAAAGCTGTTCCGGCTTTGGCTAATTGGGCTGCTTTGTGTCTGAGCAGGTCTCTGTGTCTTCATAGCTGCGGCTAAGATATTTGCCCATCTCGCTTTTCTCAAACGAGCCTAATTCAGAATGTGCTGCTCTTGGTTTCTTTGTGTGTGAATTTAAGTGCTCTTGAATTAAACACAGCTCATGAATACGAAAAGTGAATTCACTTGGCCAACTGACAACAAAGCTGGTGGGTCAGAATTGTCACAAGCTGCCTTTGTCCATGAATGTGGCGCTTTCAGGTAATTGTTGCCTCCTAAAGTGAGGGAAAGGTCTAAGGGAATGTGGTTTATAATTAATAGAAAAAAACCACTATCAGGAAAATTGAATTGTGACAATTGTAATGTCAGAATTATGTTGGTTCTAAACTTCTTTTACTGGAATTTTCACCTGAAAGTACAGTGTAAAAAATACATCCTATATGCTGTTGGAAGAAATGCATCCATGAAAGCATTGTAAAAGTTTCAAGCATTATTGACAATATGTTGTCACTTGGTGATACTTGATTTTGTAGTAGGGTACTTTATCACCATAGACTTAAATTGTATGAAGATACTATCAAGTGTGACTTCCAGGTTGCTTAGCTTGGGAGAAACAAAACCTTGTGACCAGAAGAAAGTCACCATTTTAGTTTGAATACCCAGATTTCAAGGGGTTTCTGGTCACAGTTCAAATGCCTTCTAGGCTAAGTTGCCAAAATGTTGTCTTGTATCTTTACTTAGTCTACAGTTATTCAAAGATTGTTCTAGTCACAATATTTAGAAGCAAATGAGCTTGCAGTCCAGTATTTCAACCACGGTATAGTACACAAACACATAACATGCACACATACACAAATAAAAGTATGGCCAGTTTCGGTGAAAGCTGATTAAAGAGAACCTGTCATCACAGGGCCAGTTTTCCTCAATAGGTCACTTGTTAGAGAAGAAGTAATATACTTACCTTTCTGGCAGCCTGCGTATTGAAAAGCCTATGCATCTCTGCTTCCTAGGCTCTACAAGTATTTGTCAAAGGGCTCAAATTCTTGCTTCTCTGTAGCTGTGGTTCCTCCCACCGGCTTGTACATAACCATAGGATGTTCGAGCCGGTAGGAGGAACCCTAATGGCTTTAGCAGCAAGGGAGCCGAGAAAAGGAGGCTTTCCAATACACAGGCTGCAATAAAGAAAAACGGAAAATTGTTATCAAATACTTACCGTAATTTTCCTTTCCTGGCTCTGCCCCATGGCAGCACACCTCGGGTCAACCCCGCCCCCTTGACCCCGTATAGGACATAGGCAGCGTTCGATCAATGTCTTGTGGCAGAGGTCCATGACGACAGGAAAATACGAGACAATTTCCCTACAGGATATGCCCCAGTTCCCCCGCCCCAACTGGGCTCCACACGACGGTAC
>BLSH010379081.1:2627798-2684692 GCA_018402905.1 Glandirana rugosa | reverse complement strand
ATCCCGTGTATCTACACAGCATGGAGGTTGTGCTGTTTGTTTTTTTTTTTTTTTTTTTTTTTGCAACAGCATGCATTTAATTTGGTGTGCTGTAGTATGTACATCTCTGTATATAAAAATATTTGTTTTTTTCAGTTTGAAGTGTTTGTCATCCTTGGTTTTGTGCAATTCTGTAAGGCCCCTTTCACACTGGGGCATTATTACAGCGGTATAGAGCTAAAATTGCCGCTGCAATAATGCTTTAAAAATTATTTTCATGCATCTCAATGGATGTTTTCTGACTGAGGCGTTGCGCTAGCGTGGCGCTGAAGAAAATCATGCAAGCATGATATTTCAGGAATTTGGGGAGCGGTGTATACACCGCTCCTCCTCTGCCCTTGCCATTGGATTGAATGGGCAGCGCTTCTGTAGCGGTTGTACACCGCTCCGGGAGCGCCGAGCGCCTGCACTTTTAACCCGTTTAACCCCTTGTGGGGGGGGGGGGTTAAAAGTGCCGTGCTGCCGCCCGAATAGCGGCGCCATATCGCTGCTATTACAGCAGTAGATCGCCGCTAAATTAGCTGTGGTTTACCGCTGAAGCTCGGGCGGTTCCAGTGTGAAAGGGGCCTAAATGTAAGCCAGCAGCTGTACAAGATCTGTATATCTAGGTTGTCAATTTATTTATGCTTTCTTGCAAGGTATATTGGCTTGTTTGGAAAGGGAGTACAATTTGTAGTGAGGATTTACAAAGATTTGTAATATAGCAGCCAATCAGACTTCACTTTACCGTGGTGAGATCGTTAATCACTTGCAGTCCAGGGCAACTTTTTAATTTTTCACACGCACATTAAAATCAACATTTTTTTGACAGAAAATTACTTAGAACCCCCAAGTACATTTTTGGAAAGCAAAGTTCTTGGAGAATAAATTAGTGGCTGTTGAAATTTTTATGTAATGCAATATTTGCACAGCTGTTTATCAAACACAAATTTTCATGAAAAAATAAACTAAAATTAATTTTAGTGCACACAAACACAATATAGTATGCGTAGTATGCAATTTATTTTGTAAAGTATAAAAGATGAGGTTGCGTCAAGTAAAAAGATGCCAAACATGTCAAGACTTAAAACTGCATGCTCCCGAGAAATTGTGACAAGGTCTAATGTGTTTCATAAGCAATGCCTTAAAAGCCTTTACAGGTTATCAGAGTTAATTAATGTAGAGTTAATCGTACATTTTGGCCCTACAATTATTGCTTTCAACCTGATGTTAGCAGCAAAACCACAAGTGTGCTGTAATCGCTGTTTACACATGCATTATGGATGTGGGACCCACACGTATGTTTGCTTTTGTGTGTATGCGGGTGGGGGGGGGGGTGCTTTAGATTTTCTTTTTTTTTTCTTTTGTTATTTTTATTTATTTTATTTTCTAATTGCAAGAGGCACATGGTTTTCTCCTTGGTTATACCTTGCTGCTGCCTACAGTTATTCAGTCACCTCTGGCCATTAACCTCCACTCAGCAGCTGGTTTGTGAGTACTCAAGGTTTCTTATTGTAGTTGCCCCAGTCCAGCAGTGCAATATGTCAGATCTCAAATACAAGTGGAGCTGTTACGCTGTGTCAACCCTCTCCAGCTCACAATCCACTAACACTTCTAGGGTAACCTGCATTGTCCCTTCTCAGGGACCTGACACCAATAGCTTTAACTATTGTTCCCTACTTGAGACAACACACTCCTCTGAGTCATCCCTGGCTTCATTGGGTGTGGCCCCCTCCTCATCCACATTCAGGGAGTAGTTCTCTACAGCTGTGCTAGCTTTTATTGCTGGCTTAAAATGAAGAGGCTGTAGATGTACTTTTACAACTTCACCCCCAGAGTCCTGTTCTGATATTCCTGCAGCTTTAGCAGTCCTTGGACCTTCTGTTGGATAAGGAGTCTTATATATCCTTTATGGATGAGATTGTTCTTCTGGTATCGCTCTCAAACCTAAAAATGGTACTTGTATCTATACTACTGGTATTTCTTTCAAATATACCAAATTAATTCCTTTTGACACTGTGTGAATCTGTTTAAGAATGGAACAGCTAGAGGCTGATACTAGTGCTGTTACTAGTCTGGGCTCCCTAAAAGACCAGTGCACTGCTTATTCAAACCAGATCTATATTGAGGTGGGATAAATCCTGCTGACAGAAGCTTGTCTCCTAATCATTAATTGCATAACTGGACCTCTCGACTGGTTGGCCATCTAACCCAGACTTAGACAATGCCACAGCAGTGCATACATCAACTGTTAGGGAGGAACCAGAAGTCTTGCTGTGGCAAGAGAAGCAAAAGAAACTTCTGTCTTGGGCAGAATTTCACATTCCAGCCTTGTTGGCTATTAACAGCCGGGGACTGAACAATGGACAAGCAGACAACCTTAGCCTTTAAGCTGCCTAGACTTGAGAGAAGGGTCTCTTTACTGGGAGGTCTTTTGGGACCTCTGTGACAGGTGAAGGGCATTAGATGTGAACCTCTTGTCCTTCAGGTGCAATGCCAATCTGCACAGGTTTGTCTCCTGATGCAGTGACTCACTGACGGGAGCAATGGGTGCTCTGGTGGCTCAGTGGGATCATTACAATGCCTTTCCTTCTCTGAAACTCTGCTCTGCAGGTTTGAGTTGGAAGGCATCCTGGCGATATTCACAGCACTGAACTGGCCCAGATGAGTGCAGTAGTCTAACCTTATTAGGCTGCTGGCAGGCTTTCCATGGGCTCTGGCAGATTGACCAGATCTTCTGTCTCATGGGCCAGTTTACCACCCTGCTTCATAGTCACTGGCCTAAGTGGCATGGCTGTTGAAGTTCAGACCTTGATAGACAGGGACCTTTCTGAATTTCCTACACTGTTGAAAGCTAGGAAATTCATCTCTCACAATTTTTACCACTGCACATGGAGAGCTTACCTTACCTGGTATAAAGAAAGAGTTTTTTTTACCCAAGGAAATACTCTGTTGGAAAAATCCTGATCTTTCTGTAATGTGGCCAGACCTGTATAATCTTGTTTCAAAGAGCGCTAGCCTCCTATACCTTGTTTAAAACTTTTGTGCAGTGTGTCTCTCAAGCAGCCCCACCTTTACACAGCCACCAGTGACTCTGTGGGCTCTAAATTTTGTTATTTCAGCTCTTCAGAATCAAAGAAAACAACCTTACAAGGTTGCTTTCTTTACAGGGTCTTGTAAAGAACCATTTTTAAACCTCCACATGGATAACATTTTATTGAGGCCCAAAGCATCCTTCCTTCCTATTCACTTCAACCAGGACATTGTGCTTCCATCCCTCTTTCTGGGCCCAGTGCATCCTAAGAGGATATATCTTCACTGCTTGGATGTGATTGGTGCTGTTCATGTGTATCTTGCAAATACTGCTTCAGTTAGAAAGTTTCTGAAAGCATAAACCAACAGAAGAAGCAAAAGACCAAAATTGCAAGAGTTCAGAACACTTTAATGGTTCAAATAAAAACAATCATTGCTTCTTGGAGGCCAACCCCCCCTCATCATTGTTTAGGACCTAATAAGAAACATTAGCTGAACTCAGAAGACACTTTGCTGTGTTAATCTGTATAGGTAAAATCTCTAGCAATTGCGCCTGCATTAATAGCAGTGGTAGCAGTAACCAGTTATCAGCTGTGCCTACATTCCTGGCAATAAGCTACCATTCATGCTAGGAACGCTGGCACAACTGATAAAAGGTTACTGCTGGCAATGCTAAAAATGCAGGCACAGTTGCTAGAGATTTTTTTACCAATACAAATTAATATAGTAAACTTTCTTCCTGAGTCTAGCCCAAGCTTCTTGTTAAATCTAAAGCACTGAAAAAGGGGGAGATATTTGGCCTTGGAATCGCATTGGTTGTTTTTTGTAATTGTGATCCATTAACCACTTCCATACAGGACACTTACACCCCATTCCTTCCCAGACCAATTTTCTGCTTCCAGCGCTTTCACACTTTAAATGACAATTACTCAGTCATGCTACTCTGTACCCAAACAAAATTTTTATAATTTTTTTCTCACAAATAGAGCTTTCTTTTGGTGTTATATAATCACGATACCACATGTGTGAGACTTTTACATAGCCTGGCCACATACACAGGCCCAACATTGAAGTACCACCTTTAGGCGTTCTACAAGCATACATTACACATCTCATTTCTCAACCACCTATTACACTTTTGAAGGCCCTGGAGCACCAGGACAATGGAATTGCCCACAAAATAACCCCATTTTGGAAAGCTAACACCCCAACGAATAATCTATGAGGCATATTGAGTCTTTTGAACATGTCATTTTTTCCAGAAGTTTTTGGAAAATGTGGAAAAAAATGAAAACTCATTTTTTTACACAAAGCTGTCCATGTATAAGATATTTCCAACACATAGCATGTACATAGAAAAAATGACACCCCAAAACACATTCTACTACTACTTCTGAGAATGGTGATACCACATGTGTGACACTTTTACACAGACTAGCCACATACAAAGCCCCAACATCCAAGTAGCACCTCCAGGTGTTCTAGGTACATAAATTACACACATAAATTCCTGCCAACCTCTTACATTTTTGAAAGCCCTTCATATTTCTAACACATAGCATGTACTGTAATACCAATTACAAACCAAAATACATTCTGTTGAGCAAAGGGTAAAGAAAAGATTACCTGTGGTTTAGTAGTGCAGGGGCCCACAGAGGAGAGCATCGGTCCAGGCAGCAGGCAGAGAACGTGGACAGCGACAGCAAAACAGACAGCAATACTGTCCATAGTCAGTACAGGTAGAGATATTAGCAGCACAGCCAAAGCATTGGTCCAGGTAGCAGGCAGGGATGTGGTCGGCAGCAGCGAAAGGATTGTCCATGCAGCAGGCAGGAATACTGTCAATAGTACAGGCAGCAGGCAGAGATATGGTCAGTACAGCCAAAGTATTGGTCCAGGCAGCACGCACATGGTCCATAAAAAGTCCTGGGTCAGTGCAGGCAGAGATATTGTCAGTACAGCCAAAGTATTTGTCCAGGCAGCAGGCAGGACCATCAAGCTTAGGGCCTCAGGAAAGAATCTGTGGATATAGCAGGGCAGTGATGACATCTTCAATAAATTTTAGGAAGGTGTTGGATACTTGGTGTTGGGTCGATTTTTGATAAGTGATAAATGAGTTGTACATGGCCAAATGAAAGAGGTAAATAGCAACTTTTTTATACCAGAAGAGGGACTTTCTTGTGGATAGTTAGGGCTGCAACATCTGATCATTTAAATCCACCCCCCCATGAATTTATTGTATTTATTGATACAGCAAGGCTTTCAAACTGGTCCGCATCTTCTGGGAACTTCCACCGAGGTGTCATCGTGGATGGTTGACATGACGTATATGTCCTTCTTATCCCTCCACTTCACGGCCAACACTTCCTCGTTCCTCGGGCTTTCCGATTCCCCCCTTTGTAGCCTTGTGGTGAGAAGATGCTGTGGGAAGCCCTTCCTGTTTTTCTTTGCTGTACCACAGGCCAAAGTTATATTTAGGTAAAGGTGGCGTAAAAGGGGCTAACTAGTGTAGTTGTTGTCCATATAAATATGATACCCCTTTTGGAAGAGTGGGAATGCCAACTTCCAGACAATTTTCCCGCTCTTTCCCATGTATGGTGGACACTCAGGGGGCTGGAGCTGGGAATCTTTGCCTTCGTACACACGAAAGGCATAGACATAACCGGTGGAGCTTTCACAAAGCTTGTTGAGCTTCAAACCCTACCTGGCCCTCTTACTTGGGATATACTGTTTGATTCCCAGCCGGCCCGTGAAATGGACCAGGGATTGGTCCACAGATATGTTTTTGTCAGGGATGTAAAGCTTAGAAAACCTCTTGGAGAAATAATAAGGGGGCGAATTTTAAATAACTTGTCAAAGTCTGGATGATTTTGGGGAGGGGGGGCACTGCGTGTTGTCACAAAAATGCAGGAAGCGCATTATAATTTCATAGCGGGACCTGGTCATGACACTTGAAAAAACTGGCATGTGGTGGATAGGGTGGGTAGACCAATACGTGTGCAATTCATTCTTTTTTGTAAGCCCCATGTTGAGTGTCAGGCCTAAAAATAGTTTAAACTCCTCCACGGTTATGGGTCTCCATTCGAAGGGGCAGGCATAACTTGAGTTCGGGTGGTTTGCTATAAATTGATGAGCAAAAAGATCCATGTTTTGGACCAACTCGTCAGAGAAAAATAAATTTAAAAAATCTATTTTAGAGAATCCATCTGTGTTGACTTGAACACCTGGCTGTCCTGTGAAAGGGGGGGATTGTGGCTGGCCCTGTGGTAGAAGGCAACCACAATGGGTTTGCCAAGGCCTCCGGGAGCTGGGTTTAGGCCCTAATTCTTTGGCGCGAAATGCCAGCGCTTGTACTGGGAATTTCCTCCTGGGATCTAGCGCCGTTGGCATTTGCCGATTGGCCATTGGGGTGTCTGGCGCAGCTGGTTGCTGCCTGGTCTTCAGTCCATCTTCTTATAGGACAGACTGCTTCCTCCTCAAATTCAGATGAAGATGTACTGTCTTCAGTGGGCACATATTCAGAACCAGCACCGGAATCAAAACTGTGATTGGGCGGTGAGAGCCCCACTGCTCTCATTGGTCAGGCTCAGCATCTGATATGCCTCTTCTGTAGTGTATAATCTCTTTCTGGACATGATGACAGGTACTCTGATTGGTGACAGGTACTCTGGTGATAGGTACTTGGACTGGTGACTACTCTGATTGATTGGTGACAGGTACTCTGGTGACAGGTACTGATTGGTGACAGGTACTCTGATTGGTGACAGATACTCTGGTGACCGGTACTCTGATGACAGTTACTGATTGGTGACATGTACTCTGGTGACCGGTACTCTGGTTGGTGACAGGTACTCTAGTGACAGATACTCTGGTTGGTGACAGGTACTGATTGGTAACAGGTACTCTGGTGACAGGTACTCTGGTGACAGGCACTCTGATTGGTGAAAGGTACTCTGGTTACAGGTACTCTTGATTGGTGAAAGGTATTCTGGTTGGCGACAGGTACTCTGGTAACAGGTACTTTGGTGATAGGTTCTCTGATTGGTTACAGGTACTCTGGTGACAGGTACTTTGGTGACAGGTACTCTGGTTGGTGACATGTACTCTGGTGACATGTACTCTGGTGACAGGTACTCTGGTGACAAGTACTCTGATGACAGGTACTCTGGTGACAGGTACTCTGATTGGTGACAGGTACTCTGGTGACAGGTGCTCTGATGACAGGTACTCTGATTGGTGACAGGTACTTTGATGACAGGTGCTCTGATGGGTGACAGGTACTTTGGTGACAGGTACTTTGATTGGTGACATTTACTCTGATTGGTGACAGGTACTGTGATTGGTGACAGGTACTTTGGCGACAGGTACTCTGATTGGTGACAGGTACTTCAGATGGGGTGACAGTTACTCTGATTGGTGACAGGTACCCCAGATGGGGTGACAGGTACTCCAGATGGGGTGACTGGTACTCTGGTGACAGGTACTCCAGATGAGGTGACTGGTACTCCAGATGGAGTGACGGGTACTCTGGTGATGGGTACTTTGATGACAGGTACTCTTGATTGGTCACAGGTACTCTGGTGACAGGTACCCCAGATGGGGAGACAGGTACTCCAGATGAGCTCACAGACAGGTACTCTGATGAGCTCAGACAGGTACTCTGATGGGCTCAGACAGGTACTCTGATGAGCTCAGACAGGTACTCTGATGGGCTGGCGATGACAGGTCCTCTTTTATTCAGGGGGAAATCTGGCACAGTAATCCCACATTAGGTGTGTGGCTCACAGTTTTGAAGCTCTTCTCATCACACTGGACCGGTGTGTGAGGAGAAGTGCCTGGTAACAGCAAGTTACCCGCACTTTGTTGACATTTGTGACCGGCTGTGATTGGACACAGCCGGTCACGTGGTAAAGAGACAATTTCATTGGCTCTTTACCCTGATCGGGGTTGGGCTTTGTCCGAGGGACAAGCCGCAACCCCGATCGCCGCGATGCGCGCCGTCCATGGGTGAATGCAGCTGCATAGGAAATGACCGGCTGTGATAGGACACAGCCGGTCACGTGGTAAAGAGCCAAATTTATTGGCTCTTTACCCCAATCGGGGATGGGCTGAGTCCCGAGGGACACGCCCGATCGCCGTGGTTCGGGCCCCTGGGGGCCCACAGAGCGGCGAAGACGGGAGGACGTCATTTGATGTCCACCCAGGATGGGGAGTGCACCTCGCCGGCGTATTATTACTATACGCCAGTAAGGAAGGGGTTAACTACTTCAGCCCCGGAATGATTTACCCCTTCCTGCCCAGAGTACTTTTTGCGATTCGGCACTGCGCCGCTTTAACTGACAGTTGGGCGGTCATCTGATGCTGTACCCAAACAAGATTGACTTCCTTTTTTCACGCAAATAGAGCTTTCTTTTGATGGTATTTGATCACCTCTGTGGTTTTTATTTTTTGCGCTATAAACAAAAAAAGAGAGACAATTTTGAAAAAAAACACCTATATTTTTTACTTTTTGCTATAATACATATCCAAAAAAACAAACAAATGTATTCATCAGCTTAGGCCAAAATGTATTCTTCTAGCTATTTTTCGTAAATAAAATCGCAAAAAGCGTTTATCGATTGGTTTGCGCAAAACTTATCGCGTCTACAAACTATGAGAATTGATTTATGGCGGTTTTATTTTTTAAATTTTTTTTACTGGTAATGACGGCGATCTGTGATTTTTATCAGGACTGTGATATTGCGGCAGACAGATCGAACACTTTTGACACATTTTTGGGACCATTGACATTTATACAGCGATCAGAGCTAAAAATAGCTACTGATTACTGTATAAATGTCACTGGCAGGGAAGGGGTTAAGCTGTAGGGAGCGATCAAGGGGTTAAATGTGTTCTCTTACTGTGTTCTAACTGTGTGGGGGCTGGGCTGGCAGGGGCATGTCAGATCTAACTGATTCCGATGATAGGGATCAGTAGATCACTTTCATGCCTCCTGACATTGGTGGTTTCCCATTCTTCCTCTGTAGTAGGTGATCATGGGTCGACTCGATGTCCGCCGGACCCACAGCCACACTCACGGAGTGTGTGGCGGGCATGAGAGTGTGCCCGCAACTGCGGCTGCGTGAATTGCCTTTTATATGCGGCGATTTGCGCAGAGGAGCCACTTTGCCGCAGTAAAAGTATCTTACGGGGTCAGCAAGTGGTTAATGTCATTTTGGATTTTTACTATTTTCATCTGGGGCTCATTCTGTTGGCTTATGCTGTTTGCATGCAAGCTGCCTAACCTGAGCCAGAGAACTTTCTGAATATTTGTTCTCCCTTCACTGCTGTGTTCAGATAAGTATTAAATTGTCAGTGCGTACTAGATGTGTAGAAAGTTTGACCATTTTTGTCATTCCTGATGGCTCCCATAAAGGGAATCCATCTTCTCAATCCCCCATTTCTCGGTGGCTCAGGCAAATTATTGTTCAGGCATATTGCCCTAAAGTGGAACGACACTGTGTCTGAGCAACACAAACCAAAAATGCTATTTAATTCATTTTTGTTATTCAGAGCAAACTCAGTCATCCATCCATGTCTCCATACTTTAGTTTGCTAAGAAATCACTTAAAAAAACCTTCTGGCTGTGGCCATCTTGGGTAAGGGTAGATGATTCATGTAGCATTTACTTCCTGGAATCTATCTGTCCTTAAATCAGGCATACAGGCAGGAGGGTTTGCTTAGCTCAGAAAACCCCTCTTTCCCTCCTAAAGACTCTTGGGATGTATGACATCATTTGCCTAGGCATGGAAACCAGGAAGTAACTGACGAAATGTAAAAAAAAAAAAAAAAAATGTTTAAAACAAGTATATATGGCATACTTTCCTATCTATGTATTAATGCTAGCAGCATACGGATTACAAATAATCAATGTTGATTGATTAATAGAGTGAATTCCCACTTTAATGATAAATTTCTACCTGTTTATGTCAAATCACATTCAACTAGATCTGTGAGTATTTCTTGCACCTTTAAGGTGTAAAATAGTTTCCTGGATGTTTCTGTTTCCCAGATTTGCATGGCTGCCAGCTGGTCAGATGTACCAACTGGATATTCAAGCCTCATCTAATGCCAGCTTTTAGGCATAAGGACCTTCAGACAGCTTTTTGTACTAAAGACTGCCCCCTAGTTTCCACTTCTTGTTAGGTGAACCTATTAGTGTTTTGTTGCTGTTGCCCACCCCTCAGACTTATTTTGGGTGGCCATATTATCTATGAATTGCTAGTGATACTGTCTCTTTTAATAAATTCTAAAAAAAAAAAGTTTTTTTTGTGTATACTGTAAAATTTGCTTTTTAAAGTTCATAAAGGGACATGAGTTTTCTACTCCTAATGCTGCTTTTCTACACAACTGAAGTATGATGAGAGTAGGAGGAGTTATACCTTCCAGCCCAGCAGCTTATTTGTTTGCCAGTGTCCAATTCCTCCTGAAGGTGGCAGTAGGTTTGCGCTATAAACAAATACTGACAATTTTGAAAAAAAAAAAAAACAATATTTTTTACTTTTTGCTATAATACATATCCAAAAAATTTTTTTAAAAACAAATTTCTTCATCAGTTTAGGCCAAAATATATTCTGCTACATATTTCTGGTAAAAAAAAAAATGCAATAGGCGTATATTGATGGTTTGCGTAAAAGTTATAGCGTCTACAAAATAGGGGATAGATTTATGGCATTTTTGTTATTATTTTTTTTACTAGTAATGGCGGTGTTCAGCGATTTTTAGGGGCACTGCGACATTGCAGCGGACAGATCTGACTTTTGACATTTTTTTGGGACCATTGGCATTTATTTAGCGATCAGTGCTATTATAATGCACTGATTACTGTGTAAATGTCACTTGCAGGGAAGGGGTTATCACTAGTGGGCGATCAAGGGGTTAACTGTGTTCCCTGGGAAGTGTTTCTAACTGTGGGGGGAGTGGACTGACTAGGAGTAGAGAGAGAACAATGTTCCTGATCAATAGGAACAGCAGATCTCTCTCCACTTACCTGTTAGCATGGGGATCTGTCTATTTACTTTGACAGATCCCCTGTTCTGCTTCTCTCGCGGTTGGCCGGCGGATATTGCGGCCACCGACCATGCGCATCAGCTCCCCCGCCCTGCAGCGTGCACACCTGCTATACCTATTTAAAGGGCCGACATACCAATACAGCAATTCATGGGAATGTGCCGACCTGCCGCTGTATAATGACGGCGGCTGGACGGCAAGTGGTTAAATTCCACCACTCATCTCTATTGATAATGAAGCTGGTCTATTACCAAAAGCAAATTAACCGGTTCCTGACCGCCTCACGTACATTTTCTGCTGCAGAGTGGCAGCGTCCCATAAATCGCCGTCGTTAAACTGCAGAGTGCCCCCCCCACATTCTGCAGGAGTGTGCCCGCGGCTTGGGCGGACCCGATGTCCGCGTTCGAGCCACGATTGCTTATTACCGAAGGAAAACGGGGAACCGCCGATGTAAACACGGCAGTTCCCCGCTCTGTCAGTGGGCATTTAGGAGATCTACTGATCCCTGTCACTAGGATCAGTTAGATTTCTTATGCCCCTGACAGCCCAGCCCCCTCACAGTTAGAACACGCTTAGGGAACACAGTTAACCCCTAGAGTGCCCCCCAGGTTAACCCTTTTCACTGCCAATTACATGTATACAGTAATCAGTGGATATTTACATTTCTGATGGCTGTATAAATGTCATTGGTCCCAAAAAGTGTCAAAAAAGTCTGACATGTCCGCTGCAAATATCACAGTCCCGATAAAAATCGCAGATTGCCGCCATTACCAGTAAAAAAAAAATTGTAAAAAAGCCAGAAATTAATTCTCATGGTTTGTAAACGCGACAACTTTTGCGCAAAGCAATCAATAAACTCCGATTGCAATTTTTTTTTACCACAAATATGAGGAAGAATATAAATCGGCCAAAACCGATTAAGAAATTTTTTTTATACATTTTTTTTGTATTCATATTTTAGCAAAAAGTACAAAATATGCTTTTTTTTTTTTTTGCAAAATTGTCGCTCTTTTTTTGTTTATAGCGGTGATCAGAAATGATGCAGAGGTGATCAAATACCACCAAAAGAAAGCTCTGTTTGTGGGAAAAAAAGGACGCAAGTTTGGTTTGGGTACAACGTCGCACGACTGCGCAATGTCAGTTAAAGCGACGCAGTGCAGAATCGCTAAAAGTGTTTGATCCTAACATGAGAAATCCTTCCGGGGCTGAAGTGGTTAATATTATATGTTAACAGATTTGACATGTAACTAAAAGATATACAGACATTTTAGAGAGTAGCAATCAGTCAATCAATCCAATCTAGGAGCCATATTTATTTTTTAAGCTACCATTAATATCATAGTGAATTACCTACATACAAATGATTTGATGAAGGGAACAAGGACGTGGAGGCAAACAAGGACTTTCACGGTACATAACACCAAATTATTTAGTTAAAATAGTTTTATTTGATCATTAAGTCTTCATTAAGAAAAGACATATACACATTGCCCTACAAGAGTGGGCGAGACAATACATAATCCATAAAAACAGTCTTTACAGGATATCTGAAACTGGCAGCCAGAAAACCTGACAATGAGACTGCACGGACGGAATCCAGATGAGGTTCATCCAGCTGTGCTTTAACACGTTTTGCAGCTAAAACCACTTCATCAGAAAGAGGCAGTTTCAGTTTGAGAAGTATTCTATAAAAGACACGCATGATTATGTACATATGTTCATACAATTCAAAATTCATTTAACATCCATTGGCCGGGAGCTCCCACAGAGCTCAAGGCTCCTAAGGGAGGTCTCGGCCAAAAGATAAACATACCAGGGGTAGTTTGCCCACCAAACAAATAGCCCAAATGATCCTCCAAAGTACACATACAGGGTCACTCTGTCCAGTGGTCGCCCAGTGGGTCCAGAAAAGGCCAGGACAGATAATAAGCCCTCCCAGGGGCAAGTGTGGGAGCCAAAACCGAGAAAAGTACACTGCAGAAATGATAAACAAAATTACATGTGCAATATTCATAGATATATATCATTCAACAAAGCGCATATTAGAGATTTATTGCATGCTAGATACACACCTTGAGCCCACAAAAATTATTATTAGGAGACTTCAATGTGCAGGGATTGGGCAGGGATATATGGATCCAATCCCTGAAGATCCCATTGTTTAGTGGAGACACTAAGGAAAATAACAAAAATGAATATTGAGCATAAAAAGCTGGGTGCATAGATAGACAGATGCAGCCATGTTAAGAGGCTACTCACCACAGCGTCGTGGTCGATCACATATAATGGCCAGTGGGGAGTACTAGGAAATGAACCAGAGACAATATGGATAGTAACATAAACTTTGCCAGTATAGCAAAAGTAAAAAATATATATATAGCAGTCCACTTAAATTGTCACGGCAGGTAAGTCGTAAGCCCACAAAGAAGACAATAATATGCAGAGACAAACAGCAGAGAAGTATATAGTGAAGTAATTAGGGTTTGGCCATATAATAATGATTGTCCCGGTAATGAAAAAAGGTACTTAAATACACCAGAGAATATAGGATCTCTCCACACTGCCACCGCCGTCATGCACTGAGAGCAGCGTGGTCAGCCATTTTAAGCTATTTTGGTGCCTAACCACGTGACATCACACAACACGCAGGGCGCAAAGTGACGACGCCAGTGGACACGATCCCAGGATGTGCGTGCATCATCAGGTGCGTAGCGCAAACCCGCCACAGGAGACATCACGAACAGCCGTTCAGCAAATGTCTCTCAAGCTCCTCTCATCCAAACAATGCTATCACCGCCACCATCTAGTGGTAACCCGGGACAAAGCACTAGAGAGGAAAGATCACACACTTGCCATTGAGGAAGACCAAATTAGACATACCAAAGGAACAAGAGCAACCCCCCGGTACTAAAGGAGGAAACCATAACAGGGCAATTGGTGGTAGACCAAAAATTAGTTATATATACATCTTAAAACATTTAGAAGAGGATTATAAAAGACATCCATAGTGTCAAAGGGTATAAGTACAAAACCTATGAGATACCATTTAACCATATGAAATTCACTGCACCATCATAAGATAGCCAAGCCCCAGGGGGAGGAACTCCATCCCAGAGATCACACACTCCCATTACTGCAGAAATGGGTGATAGCTGTTTAACTCATTGAGCCCTGGAGGGACCGTGGCTGATAGCCTTTCAATCCATAAGGTCTCAGTCTTGAGGATTATATTGTCCCAGTCTCCCCCTCTGGGGTTAGGCTGCACAACTTCCAGGAAAAAAAAGGAAAATAGTGAATTGTCAAACCCATGATGTAGACCTATATGTCGGGTCACAGGTGTAATAATTTTACCATTACCTGAGTAGTGCACATGATCTCTGATTCTTTGACTAAATTCACAAATAGTCTTTCCAACATAAAAGGCATGGCATTGACAAGTCATAAGATAGATAACGCCGCGAGTATGGCAATTGACATGATGAATACCATTTCCCTGCGGGTAAATGAATGCCTGTGCCTTCAGTTACCCAGCGGCATCGGCTACATTCACCACAGCGATAAGTACCTCGGGAATGTTTGCTGTGTCCCCCCACATGGCTTCTCGCAAACTGCAAACGGGACTTCTCATGGCTTTCTTGCAACAATGGCTTTCTTCTTCCCACTCTTCCATAAAGACCAGATTTGTGGAGTGCACGACTAATAGGTTTCCTGGGGACAGATTCTCCCACATGAGTTGTGGATCTCTGAAGCTCCTCCAGAGTTACCAAGAGCCTCTTGGCTGCTTCTCTGATTAATGCTCTCCTTGCCTGGACTGTCAGTTTAGGTGGACGGCCATGTCTTGGTAGGTTTGCAGTTGTGCCCACTCTTTCCATTTTTGAATGATGGATTGAGCAGCGCTCCGTGAGATGTTCAAAGCTTGGGATATTTTTTATACCCTAGCACTGCTTTAAACTTCTCCACAACTTTATCCCTGACCTAGCCTGGTATGTTCCTTGACCTTCATAATGTGTTTGTTCACTAAGTTTCTCTAACTAACCTCTGAGGGCTTCACAGAACAGCTGTATTTATGCTGAGATTAAATTATACACAGGTGGACTCTATTTACTAATTAGGTGAATTCTGAAGGCAGTTGGTTGCACTAGATTTTAGTTAGGGGTATCAGAGTAAAGGGGCCCGGAATACAAATGCACGCCATACTTTTCACATATTTATTTGTAAAAAATTTTGAAATCCATTCACCATTTTTCTTCCACTTCACAATTATGTGTCACTTTGGGGTTGATTTACTAAAGCTTGAAAGTGCCAAATTTGGTGCAGCTCCACACAGAAACCAATCAGCTTCAAGGTTTTATTGTCAAAGCTCGACTGAACAAGCTGAGGTTAGAAGCTGATTGGCTAGCATGCACAGCTGCACCGGTTTTTGCACTCTCCAGCTTTAGTAAATCAACCCCTTTGTGTTGGTCTATCACATAAAATCCCAATAAAATACATTTACGTTTTTGGTTGTAACATGACAAAATGTGGACAATTTCAAGGAGTATGAATACTTTTTCAAGGCACTGTATCTTACCAATTCTTAACTGGGCAGGGTTCACAGCATCAAATTATTATGCTTTGCCTGCATCTTTAGCACATCATGGGCCACCATATATGTCCATGTACATGTGGAAACTTTTGCTAACTATTTCAATTCCCGTGAGCCTGGGAACGGCTGCCATCCCTACAATTTGTAGTAATTATGACTATGCAGGTTGTCCATATTGCATTATATGTTCTCATAGAAAACAAGCGTGTACCTCACACCCTTTGTACCGGGGGAAAAAAAAACAAATTTGTTTACTTTATGAATTAGATAGACTGTCTGGAGTTCTACTTAAAGTCTAGTTTGTAATGCATATGTAAAGTGTTAGGAATTTTAATGCCAGACTTGTCCCAAGGAGTAGGTTGTGTTTAAAACGGTAAATGCAGTTTACCTTAAGTATACATAGATTTCATGGGTTTCATTAGTATAAAGATGCAATTAAATAACTAATTAAAGAAATACCAGTGTGGCAGCATTATTGACTTATTGTATAGTCAGACTGACAGAAGAACAGTAAGAATTTTATAGAAAGATATAAAGAAAAATTACAAATGCTATTCCAGTGCTCAGGAGGCGTATAACCTGCTGCTTTCTCTAGCTTTGGTAAAGTTCTTCTACCTGTTTTATCAAAAATGTTTTGACAACTCCAGCTTTATGAAAGATGTCTTAATTAAGAAAAACACACTTTAAAATATATTTGTAACTGTGAAATGCACTTGATGAAAACAAAATATTTTATGAACTCTCGTGTTTTGTTTATATATGCGTATAGGGCGTTTAATGAGTCCTCCTATCTTGTTTCACTTTTTCAGCTTTGCTGGGATTATAGCTGGTGATATATGAAAAGATAACTTCAAATATGTCTTTTCACATATGGTCTTAATCAGAGCTAGATAGATAAGTGATCAGTGGTTCCTGAATTCAACATAAACTTGTTTGCCGTTAGACAATGGATTCAGTTATTCTGGGGACGTTCAGCTTGGTAGATGGTAAAGAATAATGCCTTCAGTGTGGTAAAGCAATGGATTTCTGTGCCAGTTTGAGAACAAGTGAAAAGATTTGCAGTGCAAGTCAGACTAAGTGTCCTACATCCTATTTCTGAAGAAGTAAAACTTATGATAGCCATGTTGACATAATTGTGAACTGTCACCTAGCTGTTCAGAATGCTGTGTTCAGTTAACTGAACAATAAAACTTGCCAAACTTTGGAGCACACTGTCTATATTATTTTTGTTTTCTATTTCCAGTTTTATAGGATAGTATTTGTTTGTATGACTTCTAGCCCAGATAGAGTCCCTTGAGCTTTTTTGAGATGTTAACATATTTCTCAACTGTGCCAAAAGATAACAAGATTGTTCCAAACACTATAAAAGCCCAGTTGTGCAATAGAGGTGCATTTGGTCAAAATTTGTTCTAACTGGATGTGATTGCAAACTTAAAGTGATTGTAAACCCTCATCTTGTAAATCCCTCATCTTTAAGCACTGGCGGGCATCCTTCCTGCTCTGAACCAAACACTGCTAACGGATATGCTGCAGTTTTCTATTAAGCACTCCTAGCTGGCTTATAGCCTGGCCCTTGTTCGTCCCCTCCCCCTCTCATCAGACCCATATGGATGGTGGGAACCTGCACTTCTCTAGACCATGTCTATACTCCGGACATTCTCAGTTGGGCTTTCCTTCTTTTCTCTCTCCGGGTTCAACCCCGAGTGGCTACACTCCAAAGTGGCACCTTGACCGTTCATCTATGTTTACCGGCCGAGCCTCTACAGATAGAGTACGGTCCAGCCAGGTATAGGATGTATATCTCCTAACATAATTAGAGCACTATACTATATATTTTATGGCTTTCTGTGAAGATTTACTCTCCCCCAATTCTGGTAGCTCATATGGTGATCTGTTTGATACACCTGTCTGCAAATGAACTCCACATGCATCACACTCAACATCCCTGAAGAAGAGCTTACTATTACTATCTTGAAACACGTTGGATGTATTGCAGTTCTTTCCAACTGCAGGGGGTCCACGACTACACCATATGTCTTTGTTCAGTGTGTCCAGTCATGTCTTGTCCATGTGGTCCATTAGTTCTCCTTAGCGCTTGAGTCTTTTTTTCAGGCTCTTTTTATTCTGTATACAAGTGTATCAATAAATTATATGTTCAATTTTACTATTCATGGTGTTTGTGTGTATCCAGTCCGTGTACGCCTCAAAGTCCCTTTTGTTTGAGGGTCCATATTATTCCTCATCTTGTAAAGCAACACATTCAGTTTAAAATAGAAATGAAAGGCAAAACATTTGTGTGTAGATTATAAATACCATGCCCCCCCCATTTTTTTTATAAGTGATCACATTCCCTCTCATACAAGCACATGGTACAGCAGGCACATATCAGAAATATGAAATGTAGGGTTTACATATTCTTTAAAGCTGATCTGCAGTATTTCCTCCACAACATAACAGATGCATTTCTCTGTGATTGAATCACAGCCCCACTATCAGTTTGTGTGTAACTTTTAGCTGTGTACATCTGTTTGCTGTGTCTGTGATGTCACTCCTTCTCCGGCCTGAAATTCAAAGTTATCTGGCTTCCTGCTCTCCCTGCTCCTTTGCCAGTCCTGAAACTGATACCTTCCACAATCCTTTGAAGTGGACCTGAGTGGTTTGAAAGGTGGATGAGCCTGGCAGCATCATTCGTGATGGACTGAAGGGGGGGATAACATTTGCAGTAGTTGAGATGGAAGATGACCAGGGAGTGAATCAGAAGCTTTGTGATGTCATTGGTTAGGAAGGGGCGTATCTTCGAGATGTTGCAAAGGTTGAGGTGGCAAGCTTTGGACAGTGAATGGATGTGGGGCCCAAAGGAGAATTCAGAATTTAGGATTACACCTAGAACCTTGATGAGCAGGGGCGGGTTGATAGTTGAGCCGTTGATTTTGACAGAGGAATCAGGGGAAGAGGCTCATGGGGCAGGAAATATTATGAGCTCGATTTTGGATAGATCCAGTTTGTGGAAGTGGTATGACATCCAGATTGATATGTCTGTTAGTAAATTAGTGATGCCTGATGAGACTGATGTTGTCAGCTAAGGGGTAGAGAGATAGATTTGGGTGTCATCAGCATAGAAATGCTATTAAAAGCCATGAGAGGCAATCAGCTGACCCAGGGAGGAAGTGTAGATTGAGAATAGCAGAGGTCTAAGAACAGAACCTTAAGGAACCCTGATGGAGAAAGGAAGAGTAGAGGAGGAAGTAGAATTGTAAGTGACACTGAAGGTGAAAGTGGGATAGGTAGGATGAGAACCAGCAAAGAGTATAGTCATGGAGACCAAAGGAGTGGAGTTTTTTGACGAGGAGGGGTTGGTCCACTGTGTCAAAGGCAGCAGAGCGGTCCAGGAGTAGGAGTAAAGAATAGTGTCCATTGGATTTAGTCGTAGTAGATCGTTTGTGAGTTTTAGGAGAGCAGATTCCACGGAGTGTTGAGGCCGAAATCCGGACTGAAGGGGATCAAGGCATGTTTTGCATGTGTGAAACTATACTTTGCTGCTGCTCTGTGTCCCCCCCTTCACCTGGTTTAAAACTTTAACTCAAAGTCCAGCCTATCACTAAAATCCCTGCATCTTCAGACATCCACCATCTAACACTAACCTTTCTAGACCTGTAATGAAGAAATCAGTATAGTACCTTTTTTGAAGCTGCTCTGGTCCGGTTTCCAGCGGCGTAAGCTTTGCAGGGGACACAGCCAACAACCACTGTGAAATGAATGGGAAGTGACGTCACAGTTGCTATGGGGCTTCCGTTGTCGGCTGCCTCCTCTGCGCCCTCCTCCACAGCGAAGCCGCAGCTGACAGCTCAGTGTGGGATCGGTTCAGAGCAGCTTCAGAAAAGGTATGTACTGATTTCTTCTTTACAGGGTTAGATAGGTTCATTTTAGGTAGTGGATGTCTGTAGATGAAGGGATTTTAATATTAGGGTAGACTTCTACTTTAACTTTAAGTGCTTTTAAAACTTTAGTTTAGTTTCGTGGTGGAGTTTCCCTTTATATCCATAGCAGACAAGACAACATTTCTGGATAAGGGTCTGGTATGATATTAAAGGGAAACTCCACAGCTTTGAATTTTTTGCTACAGAGTTCCATTTTATAGTCATAGCAGACCCTGTGCCTAGATGAGGGTCAAGCATGAATATTGAGGGGAACCTGACACATTTGTGTTTTTATTTAAGCTGCAACGTTCCCCATTATATGCATATCAGACACTAATACTGTATGATGGTCTGGTATACATATGAACCACTTCAGCCCTGGAAAGATTTGCCCCCTTAACCACTTGCTTACTGGGCACTTAAACCCCCCCTCCTGCCCAGGCCAATTTTCAGCTTTCATCGCTGCTGCGTTTTGAATGACAATTGCGCGGTCATGGTACACTGTACCCAAATAAATTTTTTATCTTTTTTTTCACACTAATAGAACTTTCTTTTGGTGGTATTTAATCACTGCTGGGTTTTTTATTTTTTACTAAAAAAAAAAAACGAAAAAAAGACCAAAAAAAAAAAAAAACTTCCATAGTTTGTTATAAATATTTGAAAACAGGTATTTTTTCTCCTTCATTGATGTGCGCTAATGAGGCGGCACTGATAGGCTGCACTGATGGGCACTGATAAGGTGGCGCTGATGGGCACTGATAAGGTGGCACTGTTGGGCACTGATAGGTGACACAGGTGGATGGCACTGATGGGTGGCACTGAAGGGCACTGATGGGTGGCACTGAAGGGCACTGATGGGTGGCACTGATAAGTGGCACTGGTAGGTGACACTGATTGGCAGCACTGATAAGTGGCACTGATGAGGCACTGATGGCCACTGGTTGGCAGCACTGATGGGCATTGATAGGTGGCACTGGTGGGCATTGTTAGGTGGCACTGGTGGGTACTGATAGGTGGCACTTGTGGACACTGGTAGGTTGCACTAATGTGCATCTATAGGTGAGACTGATGGGCACTGGTAGAGGGCACTGCATAGCAGCAGTGCCTCTCCATGTGCAGGACCGATGTCCCTCTCTCTGTAGCCGGCAAAAAGGAGATTACCGATCTCTTGTTTACATCACGTGATCAGCTGCCATTGGTTGACAGCTGATCACGTGGTAAGGGACCGGGACTGGCCCCTTACACTGATCTGTGATCAGCCGAGTCTCATTGACTCGGTGATCACAGAGGGCGCCGCGCGCGCAGGCAGCTCGTGCATGGACGTCCTCCTTGCAATTCAGGTCCGCGCTGTAGCCGTCTTTTGGATATAGTGCAGATCTGTAGTGGTTAATGACCGCTTTAACTGACAACTGCGTGGTCGTGCGACCTTGTACCCAAACATAATTGACGTCTTTTTTTCCCCCACAAATAGAGCTTTCTTTTGGTGGTATTTGGTCACCTCTGCGGTTTTTATTTTTTATAAACAAAGACCAACAATTTTGAAAAAAAAAACTTTTTTTTTTACTTTCTGCTATAATACATATCCAAACAAATAAAAAAAAAACTAATTTATTCATCAATTTCGGCCGATATATATTCAACATTTTTGGTAAAAAAAAAATCACAATAGGCATATATTGATTGGTTTGTGCAAAAGTTAGCACGTCTACAAACTATGGGATAGAGTTATGGACTTTTATTTTTTTGTTATTGTTTTTATTAGTAGTGATCTGCGATTGTTAGCGGGACTGCGACATTGCGGTGGACAAATCTGACCCCAAATGACACTTTTTAGGGACCAGTGACATTATTACATTGATCAGTGCTATAACAATGCAGTGATCAATATAAAAATGACACTGGCAGGGAAGGGGTTAACTCTAGGGGGCGATCAAGGATTTAACTGTGTTCCCTAGGTGTGTTGATGATAAAGCTTCACACAGTATAAATACCTTTTTCCATTTTTTATAAATTTTCACATTCCTTCTATTCTCAACTGCATAAGAGCTGGGGGAGGAGAAGCAACAGTACACTGAGCTTCCCAGTGAATGGCTGTGCAGCGGGGTGTGTCAGGACAAGTCTGATCATTGGAGGAGAGCACACTGAGTTCCCTGCAAAGCTAGAGAACTGTCCATGGTGTGCTGTTCTGCTTAGTATGGTCAGTTTTTAATAAGAAAGCAAGGAGACTGCAAGGAACACTGGGGATTTCACACAAAAGAAGCAATACAAAGAGAACAGAATACTTTCTCATACAAATACATGGTACGGCAGGCATATATCAGGAATATGAAGTGTTGGGGTAACAAACACTCTAATCCTGGATGAGGGTTGGGAACCCCACTCGGCTTATTTTTGCCACAGTGTTTACTTTTATAATCATAGCTGGTCCTAATCCTGGATGAGGGCCAGGCATAAAAAATAAACAAGAGCACCACACTTTAGTTTTGAAGCAGAGTTACCCTTTAGAATTATAGCAGACATTAATCCTGGACGAGGAACCAGCTTGTAACCTCAGCATGTTTAATTAAGCTTTAGCAAAAAAAACTGGAAGCTGATTAGTTTCTCTGCCAAATTGTGACTATTTTTTCCCTCTCTATCTTTAGTAAATAAACCCGTTAGTGTCGGCGTGTTTTAGGCCGGATAAAAAAAAAATGCAAAATGTGCACAATTCTTTCTGGGCTGTACTATGGGTACAAACAACTAACATACACATATGTGGTATCCCTGCAATTGTCAGGAGCAGGAGAATTTATTTTAGGTTGTGCTTTGGTGGTAAATTATGATAACAGCAAGAAATATACAGCTAAATTTAACAAAAATTTTTTTTTTTTTACTATTTTGGACCAGTTTTCCTTTTATAATAAAAAAATCAGGAGATATCCATAACCATTTACCACCAAAGGAAAGCTCAATTTGTCCTGAAAAAAAACAGGTATAATCCACCTGGGTATACTAAGTAGTTGTGACGATATCTACAGTTTTACTAACACATGTCATAGTTGCAACGTTGTGCTTAGTTATTTAGATTTGCTTTACCCTTAGGTGTGAAGGGGTTAAATGGACTCTATAGAACCTTTGGAGGGTCAGTCTCTATCAGTAGAAATAAATGTGCCATTTCAGTTGACTGGTAATGGAGACCCTGTGATTGGAAAATGAAGGTGGCACTCAATATTATTGCTCCTGTCAGCACCATGTTCCTTATGATCAAATGCGCCCTGCATAACATTTAATTGTCTCTTAGCTTTCCCTCTGACTCCTAGTTAAAGTTCAGCTTTACAGGGTTAACAAGATCCAGATAACAAGTGAAATGTTAAGTGCTTACATACAATTAAAAATGTTAAATATTTCTGATATTTCTAGTACTTGTACTCATGCAAATGCTCCGATACTAATACCGATACCTTCACACATGGTTCACATCTGCGCAAGAGCGGTTCAGGTGTGATTCCAATTTGAATTGTAGCGTATGAGATTAGAAATGTACTTGCAACACTTGGCTTTCTTCATGCATATTGGCCACCAGCACTGATGCTATGATGCGTTTTCCATGCATCTGGATGAGCAGTTCCAAGACTATCTGTGTTTGGTTTCCTACAAAAATCTCAGACACCAGTTTTGATGCTACCAAAACTTGATTTTCTCCAAGCACTTCAGCCACTCACTCAGAGACTTCAATGCAAGCTGCTTATAGGTTACCAGTGTTTGAATTTCTCCATGCATCTTAGCCACCAGAGGTGGGGCTATCAGTGCATGGCTCTCTGTTTTCATGTTGGCAAGCAGCTCTGAAGCTACAAACACTTTGCATTTTCCAAGCACACCAGCTTGGAGTCTACAAGAGATTGGCCATCTCGTGTGTTTTAGTGAGCCACTTCAAGACTACTAAATCATATCCTTCTCAATGTGTTTTAACGGGCCACTCCAAAACTACCTTTTCAGTGGTGGCAAGAATGGATGTGAGCAGATGTGAACTGAATTCTGTTATGTGCATGGAGAAACTGCACCATTCATAGACACTTTAAGACATGTAAGTACAGATTGGCTACATTGAGGTTAGAAGTCATAAATCTTGTAAATGCTGGCTTGACCTATCATCTAGTTGGTTAAGATTCTTACGCTCCTGTGGGTGCAATAACATTAGCCAGTTAATGTTAAAGTTATATTTGTAAAGCTTTCTCACTTTATCTGCTATTTATCTGTGTTTTCTACTGTGTTATGGAATTCCTAAGGTTGTTAAATTTTCAATAAAGGTTATGAAGATAAAAAAAAGAAAGAAATTGCACCTGAACCGTACTGAAATCGCACAGGACTCTTTCAAATTGCACTGCAGCCGGCCCGCATGTACTGTATATGATCAGGCTGTAAAACTCACTGAAACACACATCAAAACCGATGTCTTTGCAAGTGAACTTTGACACTAAAAATATGTATTAGTAATTGATACTTGTACAAAACTTGTATCAGTACTTCCCTAGTTATTTCTTAAGGCGGAGTCCCGGCCGAAATATGACGTTTAAGCTAAAAATACCCCTAGAATACTCATGCCTCATGCAATGTATCAAAGGTATACTGTAAATTATGCCCAGTTTTTTATTTCTGCAGCATCGTTTTCTTACTTTGTGAAGTTCCTGCAAAGCGTGGCCATCTCCAGTGTGGGCACCTGAAGCCACAGTGTCCTTCTCCCTGGATTCTGTGCATGCTGGCTAGCCAGCATGCACCTGCTGATCTCGCGCATGCGCAGTGCGGTGCAGTCTTGGTCAGCTTGACATGGCACAGCCACACCAATGTTAAATGCTACGGGAGCAGTGCCATGCCAAGCTGACCAAGATTTTCCATAGACACCAATGTTAAATGTAATGGGAGCAGTGCCATGCCAAGCCGACCAAGATATCCTAGGAGCCAATGCAAAACCAGAAATGACTTATGGTGCCGTGGCCCCTAAAGGAGGAAGTGATATAGATATAGGCATAAATCGGGTAAGTGAACAGAAAAAAAAAACTGCCAATTCATTTTAAGGATGCACATTAGTGCTGCATGGTGAGGAGTGAAAATGTGCTTTAAGTAATAGAGATCATATGGAGTTCAGCTTTACCATATTCATTTCCTTAGTTCTCATAATTTAGGAGGTTATGTATTTATGAATAACCAATATAGGATGTATGTGTTTAAGTATAGAGCAGTCTGCCAAAGCTGCTTACCACCTTCCTTGTGTAGCGGAGATGCTAAACATTTAAAGGGAGAACATTAACGGAAGTTTAATTTTGTAGGGAATGGGAAAAAAAAAATCCTTGGTACTTTTAATTCAGCTTATAAAAATGACTTTTCTAATTATAACTGCCAAAGAATGAAGCAAATAAATGTGGCAATAATCTTTTCAAATAGTTTTGAGCCTTTGGATTGTTTCATATTTCTCAGTATTTATGAGAAACATAAACCTGTCACCTTGAAAGAGATTTTTCCTCTGCAATTTATTAGATGATAGACTCTGGCAATTAAAGAGTATTATACTCTTTTGTAAGGGAAGACAGTAAGCATTTTACACTGACATCTTGATTAGAGCCATGGAGGCCTGATTGACGCTGCCAAAGAGACTTCTTCCTAAAATGAATAATTGTAGAAAACGTTGTCAATTGGAGGTCCTGGGAACAGGTATTCCGGAATGGCTGACCTCTCGCACTTCTGACTGTTGAAAAGTCTATCTTGCACTTAGCACTTGGCACCTAGCAGAGAATTTAGACAAACTTGTGAAGCTGGGGGGGCTCTTTCTGAAGGTTTAGTCTCATCCTTCTGATTTCATCCGGAAGAGACCTCTAAAAATAAACACCCTTCATGTTAGCCTTTTTTACAATGCCTCATACTTTTGCTCCTGTATATCTGACACATTTCCACCAGGAGTTATTGCTGTTATATATTTTACAGACACTTTACTGTCATCTAAGTGGTTTATTTTATTCCCTTGGCTTTGAGAGAACTACAAAAAGAATTTTGTAATCCGAATGTGATTGTGGACTGAGAGTAATGTTTCGAAAAAGAGCTAAACGTAAATTGCATTATGGCAGTATTGTGTTTATGAAGACTTTAATATCGTGCCAGGAGTTGGCATTAGTTTTTCAAAGTTATAAACAAGGAGGTACCTCTATGGTGGCTAACACTGTGCATTTTTTCTTTTTTTAATATTTCTTCTGAACCGTTTAGTCTGAAGTTTCCTTAAAGTGGAATTAAACCGAAAAGAAAAAAAAATGCTGACAGGTAGGATTTTTATGACAGGAGTGACCATATTAGTTTCTTCTGTCCTAAACCACTCTCCCTGCTTGTCAGTGTTAATGTACACTGAGCTGTACGTGCGCAGCTGAGTGTACACTCTTTGGCACCTTTTGAGACGAAAATAGGGTTGGAGGAACCCCAACAAAGCAAATGAGATTTTAATGGTGTTGGTAAATACCCCACCTCTGGAAAAATAGATCTAGACAACAGCTGTCCATATAAAATCACATTTATTAATCTGTATTAAAAATCCGCCGACACGGGCTATTCAGACACCACATGATACATATAAAACCCCCCAACACAGACAAATGGCTGCACATCCAGGCAGAGTGTATATCACCCCCCCCCCCCCCAAATACAAATGTGTCATAAGATACATTCACTATCCGGTATAAACCCAGTAGGTGGTATCGGGTGGGAGCATAGGATGTGACTGTTGCTGGGTCCTTTCCCAATGGGTTTCACCTTATGAGGCTTCCTCAGGGGAAACAAGAACACAGTTTGGGGTATATGATCCCTATAAAGACAATAAACAATCTTATAGAATGTATACCACATCTATCAATTAAGTATACTACATCAGAGTCTTATGTTTAATAAAAAGAAATCCAACAAAGACAATTGTGTAATATTTAAGCAAATACAATTTCACCCATTATTCCACATCCATTTACCTTATTGCACAAAAATACAGGAGTGACTTTGTCCATATGATAGGGAGCAAAAGGGGGGGAGAGAAGGGAGGGACTGAGGTCTCCAGAAGGTCCTGCAGAGGCTTTACATTGCACAAAGTTGGTATGAGAGCCAACCAAGTACTGAGCCTTATGTCCGAATAGTGAATATGTTCACATGGCAACCACAGAGCCAGAAGGAAGGAGAAATGGCGTCATGAAATACGTGTTTCCTCATGGGGAAACGTGCCCCAACTTGGCATTCCCGGAAATGAAATCCCAACAGATATACAAGGTCTATAGACAAACAAAAGCGTATGAATAAACGCTAAAATGCAAAAGCATCACATAATATAATATAGTATATATGTCATGAGGAATGTCATACCTCTTTCAAAGAACTGACTAGATGCCCAAACACTGAGGGGAGAGAGTACTAAAATCCCACCTAGTGGGACTATGTTGATTGACCACCGTCAGGATAAGGGGGGTCCCTAGGTAGAGGGATAATAGATATGAAAGAAGGGTAAATACAAGGTGGACACATATAACATAGGTCACATATTAAAAAAGGAGTAAGGGCTTATATTAAAAGCCCAAAATATCTCCACCAGAATATATAGTATTTCTATACATCCTGGTGGAGATATTTTGGGCTTTTAATATAAGCCCTTACTCCTTTTTTAATATGTGACCTATGTTATATGTGTCCACCTTGTATTTACCCTTCTTTCATATCTATTATCCCTCTACCTAGGGACCCCCCCACCCTTATCCTGACGGTGGTCAATCAACATAGTCCCACTAGGTAGGGTTATAGTACTCTCTCCCTTCAGTGTTTGGGCACCTAGTCAGTTCTTTGATAGAGGTATGACATTCCTCATGACATATATACTATATTATATTATGTGATGCGTTTGCATTTTAGCGTTTATTCATACGCTTTTGTCTATAGACCTTGTATATCTGTTGGGGTTTCATTTCCTGGAACGCCAGGTTGGGCCACGTCTCCCCGTGAGGAAACACGTATTTCATGTTGCCATTTCTCCTTCCTTCTGGCTCTGTGGTTGCCATGTGAACATATTCACTATTCCGACATAAGGGTCAGTACTTGGTTGGCTCTCATACCAACTTTGTGCAATGTAAAGCCTCTGCAGGACCTTCTGGAGACCTCAGTCCCTCCCTTCTCTCCGACCTGATGCTCCCTATCATATGGACGAAGTCAACCCTGTATTTTTGCGCAATAAGGTAAATGAATGTGGAATAATGGGTGAAGTTTTATTTGCTTAAATATTACACAATTGTCTTTGTTGGATTTCTTTTTATTAAACATAAGACTCTGATGTAGTATACTTAATTGATAGATGTGGTATACATTCTTTAAGATTGTTTCTTGTCTTTATAGGGATCATATACCCCAAACTTTGTTCTTGTTTGCCCTGAGGAAGCCTCATAAGGTGAAACGCGTTGTGAAAGGACCCAGCAACAGTCACATCCTATGTTCCCACCCGATACCACCTACAGGGTTTCTACCGGGTAGTGAATGCATCTTATGATACATTTGTATTTGGGGGGAAGATATACACTCTGCCTGGATGTGCAGCCATTTGTCTGTGTTGGGGGGCTTTTATATGTATCATGTGGAGTCTGAATAGCCCATGTGGGTGGATTTTTAATACAGATTAATAAATGGGATTTTATATGGACAGCTGTTGTCTAGATCTATTTTTCCAGAGGTGGGATATTTACCAACACCATTAAAATCTCATTTGCTTTGTTGGGGTTCCTCCAACCCTATTTTGTTCTCAAATTTTACATAGGGATGGGGTGTTGGTCATTAGTATTAACCTATGTTCTATTTATACTTTTTGGCACCTCTTTGTGCCATGATGATATGACTCCCATGTGCATGCATGGGAGTGACACCATTGCAGCTGAAGGTTTGGAACCTGGAAGGAAGAGCTCTGTATCCAACGAGGGGTGCTAACGGGGATTGCTTGCTAGAGTATGTTGTGTATGCTAGCCCATTATGAGAAAAATACGCTAAAAGAGGGAGGTTTGGGGGCTTAAAATGAGGCAATGGCCTTTGTCATATGCCTCCATCTCTACCTATATGAGAAAAAGAAAAAAGGGTGCACATAGATAAAATGGTCAATAATTGTATTGATTCATATATATCTGTATATGTCAAGGTACAAAACTGTAATTCATAATAATGGTAAGTATCCCAGTAAAATTCATATACAGTTGTACTCAAAAGTTTGCATACCCTGGCAGAAATTGTGACATTTTGGCATATATATTGAAAATATGGCTAATCATGCCAAAAACTGTTTTATTCATGGATAGTGATCACATGAAGCCATTTATTATCACATAGTTTTTTGGCTCCTTTTAAAATCATAATGATTACAGAAATCACCCAAATGACCCTGAAAAGTTTACATACCCTGGAATGTTTGGCCTTGGTACAGACACAGAAGGTGGCACACACAGGTTAAAATGGCTATTAAAGGTTAATTTCCCATAATTGTGGCTTTTAAAATCTCAATTATGGGTTGATTTACTAAAGCTTGAAAGTGCAAAATTTGGTACAGCTCCACACAGAAACCAATCAGCTTCAAGCTTTTATTGTCAAAGCTTGATTGAACGAGCTGAGGTTGGAAGCTGATTGGCTAGCATGCACAGCTGCACCATTTTTTGCACTCTGCAGCTTTAGTAAATCAACTCCTTAGTGTCTGTGTATAAATAGTCAATGAGTTTGTTAGCTCTCACATGGATGCATTAGCAGGCTAGATACTAAGCCATGGGAAGAAGAAAAGAACAGTCAAAAGACCTGCATAACAAGGTAATGAAACTTTACAAAGATGGAAAACGATATAAAAAGATAGTCAAAGCCTTGAATATGCCAGTCAGTACTGTTCAATAATTTAATAAGAAGTGGAAAATTTGGGGATCTCTTGATACCAAGCCAAGGTCAGGTAGATCAAGAAAGATTTCTGCCACAACTGCCACATGAATTGTTCAGGATGCAAAGAAAAACCCACAGGTAACCTCAGGAGAAATACAGGCTGCTCTGGAATAAGATGGTGTGGTTGTTTTTAAGGAGCACGATATGATGATACTTGAACAAATATGAGCTGCATGGTCAAGTTGCCAGAAAGAAGCCTTTATTGCACAAGTCCCACAAAAAAGCCTGCTTACAATATGCCCAACAACACCTTGATATGCCAATTGGGCTTTTTTGTGGCATTGGCACAGTAAATGCTTCCTTCTGGCAGCTCAACCGTGCAGCTCTTTTTTGTTCAAGTATCATTGAATTGTGCTCCTTAAAAACAACCACACCGACTTTTTGGAGGGCAGCCTGTATTTCTCCCGAGGTTACCTGTGGGTTTTTCTTTGTATCCTGGGCAATTCTTCCGCCAGTTGTGGCTGCAATCTTTCTTGGTCTACCTGACCTTGGCTTGGTATCAAAAGAGCTCTGAATTTTTCACTTCTCAATAAGGAATTAAACAATACTGACTGGCATATTCAAGGCTTTGGTTATCTTTTTATATCATTTTCCAGCTTTATAAAGTTCCATTACTTTGTTACGCAGGTCTTTTGACTGTTTTTTTCTACCTCCTCATGGCTCAGTGTCTAGCCTGCTTAGGGCATCCAAGTGAGAGCTAACAAACTCATTGACTATTTATACACAAACACTAATTGTGATTTAAAAAGCCACAAATGTGAGAAATTAACCTTTAACTGCCATTTTAATCTGTATGTGCCACCTTCTGTGTATGTACCAAGGCCAAACATTCCAGGGTATGTAAACTTTTTATCAGGGCCATTTGGGTAATTTCTGTTATCATTATGATTTAACCACTTTAAGACTGAGCCTGTTTTTTGGGTTCGGTGGTTACAAGTTAAAATCTGTTTTTTTGCCATAAAATAAAATAAGACCCCCCAAACATTATATATATTTTTTTCTAACACCTTAGAGAATAAAATGGCAGCCATTGCAAAACTTTATGTCACACCGTATTTGCGCAGTGGTCTTACAAGTGTGATTTTTTTTTTTAAAAAATCAGTTTTTTTAGTTAAAAAATAAGACAACAGTAAAGTTAGGCCAATTTTTTTCCATATTGTGAAAGATAATGTTACGCCGAGTAAAATGATACCCAACATGTCATGCTTCAAAATTGCGTCAATTTGCAGAATGGCAACAAACTTTGCAACATAAAAATCTCCATTGGCGACGTTTAAAAAATTCTACAGGTTAGCATTTTTGAGTTACAGAGGATCTCCAGTGCTATAATTGTTGCTCTCGCTCTAATGATCGCGGCGATACTTCACATGTGTGGTTTGCGTACCGTCTTCATATGTGGGCGGGACTTACGTATGCGCTAACTTCTGCGCGCGAGCTCACAAGGACAGTGCGCTTTATTATTTTTTTTTCTTAATTATTTATTTTATTTTTACTCTGTAATATTTAAAAAAACATTTTGATCACTTTTATTCCTATTACAAGAAATGTAAACATTGCTTGTTAATAGACAAAAGCATGCCAGGACCTCCCAAATATGAGATCTGGGGTCAAAAAGACCTCACATCTCATATTTACACTTAAATGCAACAAGAAAAATTTTTTTTGAGAAAAATGACATCTCACAAAAAAAAAATGTCCCCATTGGGTGGAAGTGACTTGTGACGTCGCTTCCACCCAGCCATGTTATGGAGCCGAGTAAGCAGCCTCAGCCGCTCACTCGGCTCACGGACACTGGGGGGGGGGGGCGGTCGCGATCATCTCCGCCGCTGCTGGCGGGTCCGGTAAGCGGCGGAGATAACCGGAAAGCGGCAGGAGGGGGGCCACCTCTCCCGCCGCTGATAAAAGTGATCTCGCGGCAAATCGGCCGCTAAGACCACTTTTATCAGACGCAGAATCGCCTGCAGAAAAAAAATATACCTGGGTTATGGTAGCTATCTGCTACCATAACAACTGTATTCCACTTCAAACTGCCAGCGGGCGGTCCGGAAGTGGTTAAAAAGGATCCAAAAACTATGTGATAATAAATGGCTTTATGAGATCACTATCCTTAAATAAAAGACAGTTTTTTGGCATGGTTAGTCGTATTTTCAATATAAATGGCAAAATGGTCCCAATTTCTGCCAGGGCATGCAAACTTTTGAGCACAAGTGTATATACACATATCATACGATACCATAAAACAGTGGGAAATGGTTGTAAATCAGTGACCTAAAAGCTCTCTTATCCATATCAATGATAATTTATATAAAGATTGCATACTTTCCGATTCTATAAACACATGATTCATATATACGAAATTGCATAAGAAGTTTGTAAACACATGATTGATTTGAGCACTGCATCTAAATAGATTGATGCGTTTGGTGTATTTTACCCACTCTTCAGGAGCAGGCACATGGTGTATGTCTGTAATGAAATGCATCAATTCCTATATAGTCAAGCATTATCAAAACAAGAAGAAACCAAAAACAAAAAAGATTGGATGATAGGACGCCCCCTAAATTACTTAAAAAGCAGCTGTGTATTGAAGGTATGGTACTGAGAGCTGGGGGCATTATTTCCATGAACTGTGGCATTGTGATCTGCAACAGCAGCCCAACACATGGCAACATACACAGTGGACAGATGTCCATGAAAAAGTGATCCCCATAAGTGTTCAGGGTGTTACCAAAAACATCTCTGGAGGGCTTCTGTGGAAAATATTTATATATATTTTAGTCCATAGTGTGTATTATAACCCTAACCTCATAGTTAGAGTAGGGCGAATACAATTATATAAGAGAATTACATTGTTGAAGCCCAAATAGAGGGAAAGTAAGGTGTAAGGGGAGTGAGGTAAAGGGTGGGAAAATATACCACCAAAAGGAAATAGAAAGACCAATGAAACTGGTTACAGAAAAAGGCTGAAAGTAAAATCACTAAACCGTAGTGATACCTTATGTATAGACATGAAAGTCGTGATCCAGGGTGAGTGCAGAGTATCCAAAGGAAAGGAGAAACCAAACAAGGTAGCTGGGCCACCCACGAATGATGCCTATATGGGTGCAGCCACAGCACCACTCCAAACGTCATGCAAGCGTGCGGAATAAGGGGGGGGGGGGGGTGGCATCACCTGAGCAGCGGCATCGCCCAGCAGTTGTTTCCAAGAATCTCCCTTTCATACTGCCTGCGATGTACTAGCCCATTATCGCTAACTGCTCTTGGGGGTCACATAAAATAATTGGCAGAGGTTAAATTCCACTTTAAAGGGACTCAAAAAATACAGGTTGACATAAATAAAGAGCTGCAAAGCACTGTGTATTGCAGGCAATTGTAAATATTTCTATACTTAATTTTACCTCCCTTGTTGCTTCTCAGTGCTACTGATCTCCAGATGCCTTTTTGCAGCAACTTGTCTACATGCTCTTCAGCAATGGCTAGGTTCAGTGTGTGTTGAAGACTCAGACTATGGTCTTCATTAGAATCTCATCTGATGAAGATGACTGCATGAGCTAAATTTGGGGACAGGGACAGAACTCTATATCACCATATAAAAGGAATGGTCCATGATGACGCTCTATCATCAGAGCGAAACGCGTTGACGTCATTTCCGGTCCGTCACAGCTGTTGTCGTTACATCCACATCCGCCGGCGGTGGTTACGAGGTGGAATACACGCCAGTCACCGCGCAATCGTTCGAGATTCATTCCTTAATGCTGTTTTCCATCCGATTTCCTGTACGTAGCAGCTTATGCGCAATAAATTGATTTTTACTACAGTCTGCACTATGGATTTTTCCTTTATATTTTTTTTGAGCGTTCTGGATCCATCTGGTTATGCTGGTCATACGTTGGTTTACCCCTGCAGTTTGCCTGATCAAGACATCTTCCCTCACCAGACTTCAGCTTTTATGATCTGCTGACTGAAAAGCAGCAGGTCCATTTGTTCTGGTGAGTGAGGGCACAAGAGGGTCACCTGGCACTTGTCACTACTGAGCACAGTTTTTGTACTGAAGAGCACATTGTCACTTTCATATTGATTGAGGGGACATTGCTATTGCACTAATTGCATTTGGACTTTTGTGGACATTTATGTTATGCGGTTTGATATAATTATTTGTGGTTTATGCTACATGATCTGGGTTGGCGCTGTTTAATGTGAAAGCTAACTATATAAAAGGAAGTGTCTGAACAAAGACCTTCAAGGCTGGATTACCAGGTATTTTAACAAAAGCTGCATATTTAAAAATATTGAAAATTACTTTTGAAATTATGTTAACATGTTAAAGCTTCTATAAGATCTTGAAGATTGGTTTAAATATACTTCAAATTCCTATACCGGCCTGTTTCACTTGGGCCACCAGTACAGGGGAATGAGCCGATCTGCTGACTAGATTGGTAGTTTTCACTGACAAGGTCTTGGGGTGGGACTTGCAACCTTTGTTGCTACCTTCAAGCACATGTTAAGCAAACTATTAGGGCCGGTTCACACTGAGGCGATCCTAGGCGATTTGCGATCTGACTTGTGTCGCCCCAATTCACCTCAAATCGCCTGACATCAGAAATCCCATTGGAATGAATGGAGTCGTCTTAATATGCGCTACTCAAGTCCAAAGCGATTCCAAAAAAGGTTCCTGTACTATTTTCAAGCGGCTTCTAGGCGAATTGAGCCCATAGAAGTCAATGGAAGTTCGCTTTCAAGTCGGATCCCAGTCTATGAAGAAGCGACTTTCCAGGAAGAAAAACATAATTTTGCCAGAAGACACACCTCTCATGTCCCAGGTACTCGTGTTGAAATCGCCTAAAATCGCCTGATATCGCTTCGCAATCGCGCCACTTTGACTTTTCAAATCGCCTAGCAAAGTCGCCCCAAAGTCAGATCGCCTCAGTGTGAACCGGCCCTTATTGTATTGTTAGTTTTATTTTATATTGTTATGTTCGGGTTAATGTTGCTCAAGGGTTAGAGTTAAGGTAAGAATTTACGAGATTATGTGTTACAGGTTAAAGTATAATTAAAGGCAAAACTTTTTTTTAGTTTTGGTTAGAGTGTAGATGGATTAGAACCACTGTCAGTTTTTATTGATCCAAGATACTGATACCTGAGCCTGATTTTGATCCATCACTGTCTGAGAGCAGCGCTCTCCCTCCTCACTGGTTGCTGCTGCTGTCAATCAAATACAGTGAGTAGGGAGCAGGGGACGGGACCTAGCCATACTGTGTGCATTGCACAGAGAAGGTAAGTATTACATGTTTGTCATTTTTTAAAAAAAATTATAATCACTTTAATGCAGGCAGGCCCTTGTACTGCAAAGTTGTTTGTAGATCTAAAGGAAATTGTTCAGTCAGATTGTAATGTTTGTGTGATAAGCTTATTTGTTAAAGAGCAATTCTTGGCAACAGGTGAAACCAGTTGGTGATCTACAAATGCTTTTTAGAAAGCCGTGCAACAATGCTGAAGTCAGACAGTCTACTCAGTTTACCTTACACTGATCAGCCATAACATTATGACCACTGACAGGTAACATGAATAACATTGATTATTTTGTTCCACTGACGCAAGAAATTAGGTGAGATATATTGGGCAGCAAGCGAACATGTTGTCCCTGTAGTTCATTTGTTGCAAGCGGAATAAACAAGCAAGTATAAGGATTTGGGTGACTGACAAGGGCCATCTAAATCTGAGAGTCTAACACTATTCCCTCCCCAAACTGACTATGCTGCTGTCCAAAGGTGCCCACTTTACTACTTCATCCAGAATGGCACCCTAAGGCAGGAAGTGTGCTACTGGATGGATCGTCAGATGAAATAAAGGGGGGGGGGGGAGCCCGAAGACATTTTGGTTTTTAAAGAAGAAATATGGCCAAATCTTTTTTGGCCATACTTCTATCGATCACAGGAGTGCAGTTCATGGGCTAAAGCCCGCTGTCAGATGATGTCACTCAGCCGGTCCAGGTTCGGGAAAGTTCATATGGTCAGGATCCACCCTAATGCTTGGACCAGACACCTTGCTCAGTCTCTCAGTGATTCACTGAGCCTGAACCAGCCACTAACACCTCCTCCACAGCCCAGCGCTCCAGTGAGGGCTCTCTGCTCAGAACGGAGGGGGAACTGACCAATCAGTGGTGTTTAATATTGCTTTATGTAGAGTCTGCCTGGTCTTTGGTTCTATCAGAGTAAGTTAAGTCTGATATGGCAGAGTCACTGGCCCTGATAAAATGACTGGAGTGCTTTATTATGCCCCAGAGGACACTCCCTTAATGCCAGCTATCCTAAATTCACCTATATTTCCTTCTCACGAGGTTTCTCAATCCAGCAACCAGCATAGTATTTAGTAATTACAATTTGTTAGATATCGAGCATGAGATATTCCAGATCTATGTTTCTATTAGGAAGTCTGTCTTTCTATGTCTGCCTTGCTGTCAAGCTCTTGGCTGCAATAAAGAGTCAACCTGCTCATAGTTACATAGCATGTAAGGTTGAATAAAGACGGCAGTCCATCCAGTTGAACCTGTGTAGGTGTACCTGAGTCAGTGTCGATAATCATTTCCCATATACCTGTATATTGTGTTCTCCAAGAAGCAAGATGTTAAACCGCTTCTCCTCCAATCTCATTGTGTGGCCCCATGTCCTCTTACACTCCCTGAGATTGAATAGCTTTTTTCCTATGCAGGGATCACCATTAAGATATTTGTAAATTGCTATCATGTCCCCTCTCAAGCGTCTTTTCTCCAATGAGAATACATTTAGTGCTTGTAGTCGCTTTTCTTATTTGAGGTCCTCCAGTCCCCTTATTAACTTAGTTGCCCTTTTTTGGACTCTCTTCAGCTCCAGCACATCCCTTCTAAGGACTAATGACTAGAACTGGACATAATATACCAGATGTGGCCAAACCAGAGTTTTATAAAGTTGCAGGATTTTTTATTTTTTCACTTTAGTTCCACTTCAATATATATATATTAAGTTTGATTTTAGGTCAAAAATCTGCCTCACAAATGTGTATTACTCAGCTGCTCTCTTAGATGGTTTACAATGTGGCCTTTTACACAGGGCCCTCATTTGGAGTCTTGCAGACCTTGCTAGTAAAGGTTCATCCCTTCATTCTTTCTTGGCTGTCTTATGTTTTCTGAAAGATATCTTAGGCTTGTTTAGGCATGATTGCTGAAGTACAGACATGAGGTTTAAATCTTAACATTTTTGTTACCAACATGGATTTGTTGAAAATTAGGGTGGCACAGTGTTTTAGTATGACCCCTCTCCTCATCCTCTCCACTCAGTTTGAAGTTTCTCAGACTTTACTGTGATCACAGTTGTTGTTTCTTTGTCTCTTCTGCCTTGTATGTCATGTTAATTCCTAAATTACTTCTTAAGCAAGATGGCAGCACTGTTAAGCTGGCCATAGATTGATCAAAATGTCATCCATCTTGCTTGTGTAAATGGAGGAATCTGTTCATTTTTTTCTGTTCAGCCCACAGGATGAATGAAAAAAGAACCTTGTATGGCCAGCTTTAGCAGCACCTTATTAAATCAGTAGTCAGATGTCCCAAAGAGATAACTGTGTAAAATGCAGTTCTCCTCCAAGTTAGGTTGATGTCACACTAGGGATCCTCTCAACAACTCGCCAGTGACAGGTTTACTATACAGGGCTAAATGGAAGGACAATACCTGCCTGTTTCCATGCGTCGCTCCCTCACTGGCTGGATGAGCAAGACATCACTCCCTCACTGGCAACTTACATTCTGCAGCATTTTCATCATCGAAGTTAAGAATAATTGAATATTTGATTCTCCGCTGCTTGGCCATTAGTTCACTTCAACGGTAAGCAGTTCAACGCTCGATGAACGAGTCAACATGGTTAAAGGGTAAGTTCACCCTTCCTAACATGTTACACCCATATCCAGGGTGTAACATGTTGCTGATGCAGCAGCCCCTGTACACCCTCAACCCCGATCCCTCCATTGTGTCAGCAGGTCGGGGATCTTCTCCTCGCACCCGCTGTAACAATTTTTAAAAAATGCAGCCATGCGGGGCTTCGCCCACCCGGCCACGTCATTCATTCACAGAGATCTATGAATGGGAGAACTACAACTACCATCACCCATTGCGGCTTTTAGTTCTCAATGAACTACCAGGGTGCTGATGAGTGCTCTAGGTAATTATTTGATGCTTCCTGTCATTCTGTAAGCTACACTGTCAGTCTGCAGTAGCCTGAGATTGCACCCGCAATCTATTAATCATTGGTGTAATGTTTTCCAGGCTCCTAATAAAAAAAAATAATAAATGCACATTTTTTTTACCTGCGGAAAGATGTACATTTATTATTTTTTTTAAACGTATCCTTTAAAATGCAATTGTGCAAAAATTCCTTTTACTGGGAAGCTAGACAATAAAAAAAAACTGAAGCCCTAACAATTTCCTGGCTACAAGTGCAAATGTTGTCCATATGCATCTTGGGGAAATTGGGCTTGGTTGGATTGAATAGATAAGAATTCTTTTCTCACTTTGAAAGGTTGCAAGGTTAACTTTGAAGTTGCAAAGCACATTAATGGAAAATCCTGTTCCCTGCATTTAATAGGTGCCACTATGTATTTATTACAGGTGTTAATATAGAGCTGATAGTTTACATCATGCTTTACATATTGTACATTAACATTAACCTGCCCACAAGGAGATTACAATCTAAGATCGCTATTTTGCGTGCATACTTGTGATTAAAGCTGTGTAGGCTGAAACGCGTCAACTGACTGCATGTGTGTGCTGTACACTGTGGTTCCCTGAGTGGAAGCAAGATTTTAGAGAAAAGTGGTTGTGCGGATAATCTTTATGGACTATTACTCTCAGATGGGCAACTGTGGATCAAGCTTCTGTGAGGTCTGCTGATGGTGGATTACATGGGTAGCAGCACTGAAATCTTTGTTTGCCTTACATGCATGCATACACATTTCTTTTTTTTTTTTAATTGTATGGAGCTCCACAATGTGGTGCTTGTAGAAACCCCTGTGTAAAAAAAACAGAACTGTGAGCCCTGTTTCTTGGGGACCAGCCAAAGCCAGTCCACCAAATACTTGGTGAGGGGCTCTCCCATTTGGGGAGGGAAAATAAACTCGAAGAATACATTCGTCCAGTGCAAATGCCCGCGAATAAATAAATAAAAAAGTGCCAGGTACAATGGTGAGGTAGACCTTTTTGGCCATTATAAAAATTTCCCCTTACTAGCCAAAATGCCTGCCCATAAGGCCCGTGCAAGAAAAAAAAAATAGTTACATGTCCTAGTGCCAGTAATATAAAACACAATGGTGTACCACTTTGAAAGTGTCTTTTTTACAGCACCCCTGGGATTTCGGCTATAGCCACTGACAACAATAAAGAATCAGACATGCTGGTTTAACCCAAGTTGATTGATCAGTCAAATTGGGTACAATCAACCTTCCCATACATGATTTTTATGTCTTCCGGTCCCTGCTGAACGGACTGAGATTCAAACAGTCTATGGCTTTCTTAATGTTTCTTGTGTCTGGTTGTGGTTCTTTTACTTAGTGATGTATTTTATCAGGGTGTGAACGTTTCTATCATCAAATTACTTTTCTTGGGCAGGCCTTTTGGGTAGTCCAGGGGAAAATGTATACTGGGCAGAAGGTGTTTTTATTTATTATAGCATGTCATTAATTTGGGGTAATTGGGTATCTTCAAAAATAATTAGTTATATTGAACACTTTTTATGTTGCTCTTAGTTACATTTAGGCTGCCTGTTTTTCTGTCCATGTCTTGCCATGTTGAATATGAAAAAGGATAGTTTAAACTGGCACACTGCACTCAGACATTTGCCCTTTGGGATCAACCTGGCCTTCACTCTTTCACGAAAGAGACAACTTTAACACTTTTATGCTTCATCAGTCAGGAGTACGGTCAAATTATTTAATGCTCTACTCAACACAGATGTTTGCAGCACTGTAACTTGCATTACCTGGAAATCTTATTCAAGACTAGAGAAAACATTCTCAGCCATTTAAATCATGTTTGACTAAACTGGGCTCTCTTAACCAGACAACAAAATCTGAGACTTAGATATTCTGTCTAGTTTATGGTCCAGAAAAGTTCAGCATTTACATTTTGTACATTACCTTTCAATGAAGCAAAAAGACGTTACCTTCAATGACTATATTATTATGATTGATGTCTAAGTCAGTGTGAAGTAAATGCTCTAAGGTCACTTTTCCATGTTGTGATAATGCATAGTAGTGTGCTGCATTACAAAAAAAGGGTCATGTGCAATTTTAGGCACTTTAGGATGCATTCACAACCCATTCATTCTGAATGGGCTGCCTTAACTTATTGCACAACACTGTCTTAACACACTGCAGAGAAGTAAATGGGCAATTAACTTTTCCTTTATGCTGTTAGAAAATGTTTGCAAAACAAAAGACAACTCCAAGTGTTGTTACAAAATCACCAAAAAACTTTATATCAGGTTATGTGATCTTGGATTTTCAGGTTCGACCATGTGCTGCAACAGTACAACCCCAATTCTAAAAAAGTTGGAATGCTGTGTTAAATCGACATAAAAACAGAATGCAATGATTTGCAAATCTAAAAAAAAAAAACATATTTTATTCACAATAGAAAGCATATAAAAAATGTACCAGTTAAAAAAAAAAAAAAAAAAGGTAATTTTGAAATTGATGGCAGCGACATGTTTCAAAAAAGTTGGGACAGGGCAACATAAAGCTGGCAAAGTTAAGTGGTGCTAACAAGGAAGAGCTGGAGGAACAACTTAGTAGTTTAATTGGCAACAAGTCAGTAATATAATTGGGTATAAAAAGGGCAGAGCATCTCAAAAGTAAAGATGGGCAGAAGTTCACCAATCTGTGAAAAGTTGCATTAAAAATTGGCAAACAATTTCACAATAATATTCCTCAACCTCAAATTGCTAAGACTTTAAATATATGATCATCTACAGTACACAATGTAATCAAAAGAGAACCTGGAAAAATCTCTATGCAAGGGACAAGACTGAAAAACAATATTGGGTGCCTGTGATCTTCGGGCCCTCAGATGGAACTGCATTACAAGCATGCATGATTCTGTCATGGACATGCGGTCATACTGATCCAGAAAAGTCTCTGTCTTCTCTGGGCCAAAGCACATTTAAAATGGTCTGTTGCAAAGTGGAAAACTGTTCTGTGGTCAGACCAATCAAAATGTGACATTTTTTTTTAGAAACCATGGACGCTGCATTATCTAGACTAAAGAGGAGGGACCTTCTGACAAGTTATCAGTGCACAGTTCAAAAGCCTGCATCTCTGATGGTATGGGGGTGCATTAATGCATAAGGAACGTGCAGCTTACACATCTGGAAGGGCACCATTAATGCTGAAAGACATATCCAGGTTTTAGAGCAGTGTATGTCCAGGCAAGGATAGGACAAAATTCTTCTCCCAAAACTGTTCTTCTCAGTCCTCCGACGTTTTGTTAAAAGAAGAGGTCATGCTATGCTATGATAAACCTGGCCCTATCCCAACTTTTTGGAAGCAGGGTTGTACTTTGTCAGCTTTTTGTTGCCCTGTCCCAACTTTTTTGAGACGTGTTGCTGCCATCAATTTTTAAAATTACCTTATTTTTACATTTTCTCAGTTTAAATTTTGATGTTTTATATTTTCTATTGTGAATAAAATATGGGTTTATGAAATTTGCAAATCATTGCATTCTGTTTATGTAGATTTTATACTGTGTCCCAAAGTTTGTAATCCAGCTGTACTTGAAACAAATCAGGTGCCTGCTGCTAATAGGTGGGCCTTTATTATTGGTGGGTGGGCAGAGAGTTTCTGCTGAATGGAATTAAATTTTGTTAAATGTTTAATCTGTAATCTGAACCAAGGAAAGTGGGTGATTTTTGAGATGGGCTTCGTTTCTTCGTGCAGGTGTAAAAATGTACAATATTTTCTTTTCACATGGTGCATTCTAATGCAACAATCCAAGAGGGGTCAATGGGGTTGCAGACTCAGGAACAGAGTAAATGCATAAAATATTGAAATGCAAAAATCCTTGTGGAATGAATGACCACCCATGGCCAAAATGTATTTAATTTGTATTCTGTTAAAGTAGAATTATATATAAAAATGTTATTATATTCTAATGTGCACACAGAGTCCTACCTTTATAAAGAATACATTTTTCCTAGAAATATTTGTTTTATGAAAGTCAGACTCTGGCATCTTCCCCTAAATTGTGGCACTACAATACATGCGATTCCACCACTTCTGGTGCCACCAGAGATCACGTCCTAGCACTGGGGGCAGGGAAGTGGTGATTTTTTTTCTACCAGCCCATCTGCTGTGATAGATGAACATGCTTCAGGTGTAAATATGCTCAAAGACAGAGATAAGCACTATATCAAAACTGCAATATAGAGCAGAGCATGGGAACCCCTGGTAATGCACCTTGCCCCCATGTTTATGAAAACAAGGGCCTCTTCTCTGCAACCCTGGTTGTAGGCATGGGGTCTGCATTCGTTGGACTTATCAGAATCTTGGACTTATCACAACTGTACACAATGGATGACACGAAAGGAAGCCATCCATTTTTTAAAATTGTCATGTGATGTGCTGTGATTGGTCACAGTGATCACATGGTACTGGCAGCGACCCGATATATTGATCAGTCGGCTCTGGGACGACATCATGTGACATCCACCCGAAATGACGAATGTCCCACCCAGCCGTCATTTGACAATAGGTTGGGCGGGATTGGGTTAAAGGGGGCTTTAAAAATTATGCAGTGCAATAATGCACATTGTGTTAAGGGTGTCTATTCATTATGTTTGCACTGCCAAAACAGACCAGAAAATGCACATTTCTTTCTCTTCCAGAACACCACACAGCATGCTCTTGTGCATTGGCTTCTACTCTATAGTCTCTTTAGGGTGCCATTCACAATGTATACAACCACAGTGGTTTCACCTTTCAATTAATTTAATGAAATGCCATACACTAAAGCTTTTTGTCTGACCCAATATATGGGTGCCCTAAACTGAATTTAATACATTTCTGTTATATGTGCACCATGCATGTTATAAAAAGCGACAAAACTGTAAATGGGTGGCCTGTCGCATATTGTGAACCATCTCAAAATATATATCAGAAATAAAGAAAAAAAAATCACTGACATTTTAAATTTGCTCATTCACATGTGGTTGTTTTGCCCCTCTTCACTGTATATTACCAATGGGTACTCTTATCCTTTGGTGTCTCTGAGGGTTGTGTGAGATTGCATTAGACATGAGTTTCCATATATACTCACCTAATCTGCCATATGGTTTTCAGCAGCATAAAATTGCCATGTAAATTTTATCTAGAAGGATAAACATTTGAAATTTAAGAGTGTGCATACAACTGAAGAAAAGGACAGTTAAAAAAATCAGTTTGGTCCTTTGTTTTTTTCAACCTTATTTACTATATAATTTAAATAATTCAGTTAGTCCCCTTTCAGTTTCTGTGTGTATCTTTTTTCCTGTTTACTGGAGTTGAATGTAACTCTTCTAGGCCTGAATAAGCTTAAAGAGGTTGTAAACTCTTAAAAAAAAAAGGGGAAAAAAAGCTGCAAGACAAAGGCATAATGAGCTAGTATGCATTGCATACTAGCTCATTATGAAATACCTTAGAACGAAGCCCACACAGCGGCGCCCACACTCCACTGAGACGGCTGACATCTTCCCCGGAGTTTCCTCCGGGTTTTTGGGCTCCAGCGATGACACACTTGCGTGCGGGAGCCGCCATTCATGACACAGGGCTCAGAAGGAATGGCACCCGTGGCCGTTCCTTCAGAATGCATGCACCAGTGATGTCGCTGGCTGCATGTAATGTAAATATCTTCTAAATGGTAAACGTTGGGATGTTTGCACTACCTATAGGCTTACTATAGGCTTACCTATAGGTAAATGTCTGCAGAGGAAGTTTACTCTTTAAATTGGACATGTATCTTTGGTGATGCACACGAGTGGTGTGATTAGGACTTCTTTACAGTCCATATCAAACCACAAGAAAAAGTAGAGGGGAGGAGTTGAACTTTTTACCTGAAAGATGCAAGATATCAGTGAGACTTGATTGAATGACCTCCTACAGTTCCAAACAAGGTGGAGGGTCCTCCACAGTGTAGGGGCCACCCAAATTGAGAAATCCATGTACAACCAATTATCCGTGCTCAGAACATTTGCCTTAAGAGTCCACAATTCTTTGATGCCAATAATTTTTGAATAATAAGAAGACCAACGGTAGACCATCAAAAAAAAAAAAAAAAATCCCCTTTAAACAGGGCTAAAAATAAAATACACCAATAGCCAAAATGTAACCAGCAGATGAAATTCTTAAAAATAGTTTCAGATTGATAATCGTTCTTAAAGATACATTTCAGCTATGTATATTTTTGCATAGTTGCAAGTATGCATGTTTCATATTGGGAAGATCCCCATGGAAGCTGGAAATCACTGTTGTAGACATTTATACTACAATGATCAACGCTAACTTCAGGATCCTTTGCTGAGCAGCTTCCCTGCTTCTTAGTGAACACAAGTGGTTGCTCGCTCAATATGGGTATATCAATCGAGGAACACTTTGCATAATTTCAAAGCATTCTTTTTATTTGCACAGTGGTGTAGTGGTTAGCACTTTTACCTGGCAGCAAAAGGGTCACTGATTTGAATCCCAACCACTACACTACCTGCCTGGAGTTTGCATGTTCTCACTGTGCCTTCCTCTGAGTACTCCGGTTTCCTCCCACACTTCAAAGACATGCTGGTAGGTTAATTGGATCCTGTCTAAATTGGCCCTAGTATGTGTATGTATGAATGTGAGTTAGGGACATTAGATTGTAAGCTCCTTGTGGGTAGGGACTGATGTGAATGTACAATATATATGTAAAGTGCTGCGTAAATTGATGGCGCTATATAAGTTCCTGAAATAAATAAATAAAAATTTGATGAGGTGAGGTGGTGACATCAATACCCTTCCCTTGTTCAGTCAGAGAACACTTTGCATTCATTGAGAAATGTGAATTGTTTTCTGAATGGCTCCTGTGCTAAGTGACCTCCTGTGTTGGCTAAGCAAAGGGTGGCAGCTTGGTATGGGACCCGGAAGCAGCAATCATCTTAGCACTAATAGCGGTGCCTATTACAGTGATTTCCAGCTTTCATGGGGATCAGTTAGGTATGACACATGCATACTTACATTGGTCCAAGCTGGACCAAAGTAACTAGGGGAAAATATGCATACCTAAAATGCAGATTTAAACCAATAGGGGAAACACATTGACTACCATTAGCCTTCTTATCAAAGTATTGTCGAAAATAAAGAAATATGGACTTATAGAAATACGGCCGACCCATTTTCATATATTTATTACCCATATTATGTTGTGGTTAGACTCGAAATCGCAATGTGGAGAAACACACAAATACCCTTTATCTCCTCAGCTGTCCAGACACTCAACACCCACATCCTATATGAATACTTGCCAAAGCACATTTGAAACCAAATACCTTCCTCCAACAGTGGGACCCCTAGTGTGAGAAAAGCATTTTTTTTTATGACAGACAATACCCAGAGTTTATAAAGGGTTGATCGCGTAGTGTCTTAGCAATTGAATTTGGTGGATGCACTCAAATGTAGGACTGTATTGATTGTCTTGTGGGCGTTGTAAAAAGGGTGCCTCCTTTGTCTTGGGAGAGCCAACTCTTGGCTCTGTAAGTTCTTAACATTTTTTATGGGCTCAAGTGTTAATTTTGGGATAAAAAAGGTTAGGAAGGCAGTAATTTGTGGATACGCCTGTCAAGGTATGGGATTTATTCCTCAGGGTGTACTTATGGTGTAGAAGGGCTTTATAGCTGAATGAAATAGCTGTGGTTTTGTATATTTTTCACCCCATTGTAAACTGTAAACCAGGCTTCCTCAACCTTTTTATCCTTGAGAAACCATTGAGACATTTTAAGATCTCCCTGAAATATTTTTCTCATTTACAATTTTCAGTACATTAGTGTGATCAGTGACTTGTAAATATAGAAAGAAATGTGTAGATATAAAAAAAGCAAATTCCAATAAGTATAATAATAAGTATCTCACAAAAGTGAGTACAGCCCTCACATTTTTGCAAATATGTTATTATATCTTTTCATGTGACAACACTATAGAAATGACACTTTGCTACAATGTAAAGTAGTGAGTGTACAGCTTGTATAACAGTGTAAATTTGATGTCCTCTCAAAATAACTCAACACACAGCCTTTAATGTCTAAACTACTGGCAACAAAAGTGAGTACACCCCTAAGTGAAAATGTCAAAATTGGGCCCAAAGTGTCAATATTTTGTGTGACCACCATTATTTTCAGCACTGCCTTAACCCTCTTTGGCATGGAGTTCAGCAGAGCGTCACAGGTTTACTGGAGTCCTCTTCCACTCCTCCATGACGACATCACAGAGCTGGTGGATGTTAGAGACCTTGCGCTCCTCCATCTTCCGTTTCAGGATGCCCCACAGATGCTCAATAGGTTTTAGATCTGGATACAAGCTTGGCCAGTCCATCACCTTTACCCTCAACTTCTTTAGCAAGGCAGTGGTAGTCTCGGAGGTGTGTTTGTGATCGTTATGTTATGTTGTACACACTTTTGTGAGATACTGTATAAAACAGAATTACATGTTCAATATCTGAATGACAGAGATAAAAAAACACTGAATTTACTTTGGTTTTCAGTGGTAACAGTGATATTTTATTAGTGATCACATTGAAATTACAACTTGCATTGGTGTTCAGTGAAAACATTTACTTTTGCATTGGCGCTCAGGGAAAAAACTTTAAACTTATGTATTAGGGAAGTATGGCACTGCCTAATGGAGCACCTATTCAGGCCTCTGCCATCTCCTCTTCAGAGCATCCCTTGCCAAGGACACCCTTCTCTGACCTACCTGGCTGTGTGCTACCCACACTGGGTTGAGAAACCCTATTGTAAACAATAGCAGGTGGCATTTGGACATAGCAAAAACATAGTTCCCAACTATCCTCGATTTAAAGGGACTCTCCCTGAATTGGAACAAAGCTCTTCTGTCCCTCTTCCCTCCTCATTTGTCCCGCATTTGTGTGTTTAACTATTTTTTTTTGTATAATTCTCCTTTAAGAGGGTGTGCCAGACGGTGTGTCCTATGCCTACATACTCTTGGTAATAGGTGTTCCTTGTTTCCATCTCAAAAAGTTGGGAGGCATGCAAAAGTAATGATGCTGATCAAATGATAAAAGTAGTGTAGGAGGGACAGGCTCAACTGGCACTGGCAGAGGATAACCAAACTGGTTTGTTCTGCACTTTTATTTTGTTTTATTTTATTTTAGCAAGATAAAAAAAAAACGGTTTCAATGCAGGAGGGTGTTGTACAGCAAGGTCATAGAATAAACAAGGAAATGAGCTGCTTCTCCAATTAAATAGCTAAACTTGGAGCAGTTTCTGGTTAACAGGTTTTCCCAATGGCTTCCCCAAAACAAACAGGCAGCACTTTATTTTATTGTTCTGTCAGCACAAAACATCCCAAAAATCAGACATCTTCTAAATGTGATGGAAAGACATTCAAAATAAATTGCACCATACTGCATGTAATGTGACTAATAATAAAGTCACACTACCAGGTAAGATGTGGACCTAGGACTGGAGGCTTTATCCCAGTGATGGCGGACCTTGGCACCCCATATGTATTTGGAACTACATTTCCCATGCTCACCTACACTGCAAAGTGTATGAGCATCATGGGAAATGTAGCTCCAAACCATCTGGGGTGCCAAGGTTCGCTATCACTATTTTATCCATTCCAAAGCTCTACAAAGTCTTTGGGCTCCAGGACCTGTTGCTTAGAGCAAGTACTGCTCTAATTTAAAGAGACAGTCACATGCACACTCGGGGCAGAGTTGAAATGGCCTCCTGATAGTTCACCTTTAGCAAGGTATACTCATCTACTCATGCTAACACCAGTGGGTAGAACTTATCCATGAGATGATGTCACTGCCCCCCAGGGACAGTATTTTTACTTTCACATTGGCCAGTCAGCTCTGAGCACTGTCACCTGTGGGAGATCACATGCTCTCCTAGAACTGCGGGGACTCTCAGGAGGCACTGCCACTTTGCCTTGACAGTGTTTCTTTAACCACTTGCCAACCAGCCGCCGTTGTTATATGGCGTCAGGTCGGCTCTCCTGCGTGAATCGTCATAGCAGTACTCGTGTAGGTGCAGGTGCAGACGGGCACGCGCCGCCGCCGGCAGCACACACTTGTGCACGCTGTGGAAGCGTGCCCGCAGGTCGGATGCACTCGAACTCCACTGACGACCCACGGTTGCCTAGTACAGAGGCAAAACGAGGATCTGCCTATGTAAACAAGGCAGATCCCCATTCTGACAGGGGACATGACAGTGATCTCTGTCATGTTCCAGTAAGCCTATCCCCCCTACAATTAGAACACAGTTAACCCCTTGATCGCCCCCTATTGTTTAACCCCTTTCCTGCCAGTGTAATTTTTACTTTGATCACTGCATTTTTATAGCACTGATCAATGTAATAATGTCACTGGTTCCCAAAAAGTGTCCTTTGGGGTCAGATTTGCCCGCCACAATGTCGCAGTCCCACTAAAAATCGCAGATCGCTGCCACTACTAGTAAAAAGCATTAAAAAAAAATAAAATAAAAGTCCCTCAATCTATCCCATAGTTTGCAGATGCAATAACTTTTGCGCAACCCAATCAATATATACGTCTATTGCGATTTTTTTTTTTTTTTTTTACCAAAAATATGTAGAAGAATATATATCGGCCTAAGCTGAAGAATACATTTTTTTTTGGACGTGTTATAGCAAAAAGCATCGCTTTACATATACATTGTACATTCACATCAGTCCCTACTCTCAAGGAGCTTACAATCTAAGGTTGTAGCAGTTTGTTTATAGCGCAAAAAATAAAAACCCACAGAGGTTATCAAATGCCACCAAAAGAAAGCTCTATTTGTGGGGAAAAAAGGACGTCAATTTTATTTTAGTACAGCGTCGCACGACCGCACAATTGTCAGTTAAAGAATGCAGTGCCGTATCCCAAAAAAACTGCCTGGTCATTAAGGGGGCAAACCCTTCCGGGGCTGAATCGGTTAAAGCATTGGCCTTCCTTAAAGTGGTATTAAACCAAAAATATATTACATTGCAGCTTATTAATCATTAGATATGGTGAAAAGGAAATAAATAGTGGTTGTGGTGGAAGGAAATAACTATTTTTTTGGAATAGCTGAGCATGTGAGTGTACTCTACCAATCAATGCAGTCACAGGGGAATACAACGACTTTTGTGAGCAGTGACTGCACTTTACACAGTTATTTACTTCCACTCCCAGCTGCTGAATAGGGTCACCATAACAAAAGTGGTGATTTTTTTATTTTCTATAAATGATAGCATGATTTTTTTTTCAGAGTCTGTCTCAATTTGAAAGTCTGAAAGGACAGCATAGAGCAGTGCATTTAATGTGAGCAGTTCTTCTTTTAACAGGCTTTTTGTTTTAAAAGCAGAGCAGTTAAAGTTAGCTTGGTAAATATGTGACAGAACACTAGAGCTCTACTTGCTAGCAGAACAAAATCAATACACAGTAGGGTGTTACTCATACTACAGTTTCCTTATATACCATTTTTGAATTACAGATACTAAAATATAATATTAGAGTTTAGCCTCAGAATGAAATGGTAGGTGTGCATAACCTGGGTTATATAGTTGTACTGGTGATTTTTTTATAAAATATTCTGTAGTCAGAGCTAACAAGAGTTTTAACATGTTTGGTCAACATTTTATTCTGTTGGGGCTACAAATTAAAAAAATAAAAAAATAAAATCGCCAATTGAAAAAAAATAAAAAAAGAGGGAAGAGAAAAAAAAAGTAAAAAATGTTCTTATTGATTTATCTGCTGGCTCTTTTTTCCCATTTAGTGTGTTTGGTAACATAGCACAAAGCTGCACAGCTACAGGAAGGCGCAAATGACATTCACACCTTTTAATAACTGTCATTAACAGTTCATTTGTTATTCTACTGGAGAATCAGCAGCACTTCATCAGGAGAAATGCTCACGGTAAAAAGGCAAATCAAAACACATTCAAAATAGTAAAGGTCTAGCTTTGGACCCTTTTGACTCTGATTTGTTATATTTTTCCTTAAAGCCCCCTACAAAATGAACATTTTAGACTGGCTCCTTGGAGAGTTCCCTGGTAACTCTACTAACATCTATACATGTCCTTGCCCAATGTTATAGATCACTTCTTTTAATTCTTGTTTCACAAACTTCACAGCATCACTTTCGTCTCATACTTAATTACTTGGAAGAGGTTGGAATTTTATTTGTGTTTTCTATTTTTTCTTTACGTGGATGGTCCAGTGCTTGATAACCGTTCCTTGTTGCGTTACTACTATACAAGTGCATATTTAAACAAAAAGGTACATGTTCAAGCCATTATGCTGTTAAACATTTTTGCCTTTTACACCTTTTAATTTTCAATCTGCAATTGATTAATATTTTCATTAAGAAAATCTCAGTTCCTTCAGAATAAATGCAATAGTTGTGAAACTCACAGGCCCAAAATAAAGCAAGACAGTTTTCAGAAGCCAAAAAAAAGTTAGTCTTTTCCCACTATTGTGGAATTGTGCAGCTAACCTATATACCATTATTCATATCTCAATGCAGGACAGAATGGACTTTGATGCAGCCATGGGCAATTTAGTTAGTATCCTGTAATAAATCATTGCTGAATTATGGGATACTGATGTGTTATTTGAATTGAACTGTGTTATCTAGGGTTCAGAGGATAAAACCACAAATTGCAGAGGATGGGGACCAGGCTTCCGACACTCCCTGAAGTGGCAAACACAAAATTATTTCCAGGCAATAGTTATTCTTTAATAGAGAGCGAAGATTGGTGACACTTCAGCTTTTTTTGTAATCAAAAGAGTGCCTCCAAAGTCCCTCTGAACTTCTGTGGATTATAAAGTAGACCAATATATTTCTTAAGGTATTCTGGTGTTCTTAGAATACCATTATCTGAGCCTGCAATTGTACAAGCTACAGTAGTTATCCAAACGACTTCATAGTTACATAGTAGGTAAGGCCGAAAAAAGACAATATTCCATCCAGTTTAGCCTGTGTAGCTGTATGTGTGTCAGTGTCTACAATTGTTTCCCATATCCCTGTATGTTGTGTTCTTGAAGACATGCATCCAAGAGTCCTTTACAAATATCCATACTCCCCGCACCAATTGTGGGAGAGATTTCCACATCCTTATTGCCCTGACAGTGAAGAACCCCCTGTGTAGCTTAAGACTCCTCCAGTCTCATTGTGTGGCCTCGTGTCCTCGTACACTCCCCAGGACTAAATAGTTTTTTTCCTATGTTAGGACCCCCATTGAGGTATTTGTAAATCTCTATCATGTCCCCCCTCAAGCGTCGCATCTCTAGCGAGAATAGTTTTAGTGTTTTCAGTCGTTCCTCGTAATTGAGGTCCTCCAGTCCCCTTATTAGCTTTGTTGCCTTTCTTTGGACTCTCTCCAGCTCTAGCACATCCCTTCTGAGGACAGGTGACTTCCTTTACAGACTAATGTTTCTTCAGACTTCTGTTTCTTGCATGGTTGCACTTCTGCCCTTAGGCCCATACATTGTATACATTGTACAGTAAACCACATTATTGTTTCCCAAGCCTTTGCTCAAACACCAAAAACGGCTCAAGTTTTGTGGTTCTCTTTCAAACAATGAGAGGTGAAACAATTACTGTGCACCTTCAACAGTGGTCGGTGAGCACAGCTTTGCTGCACAGAAATGTGATAAACAATCCTTTTGCAAATCCTTGAGCAATGCAGCTTGAAAACCCTGGAGTGCCAAAACTCAAATTAGGGTCAATTTATTCAGCTTTTTTGACAATTGCAGTATTTCCTGTAAAACATTAGTCATTTCATAGATTTAATTTACTTGCTGTAAAGGTTGCTCTTTGGAAAGATTAAATAACAGAATGTGGCTAGGTGGTCATCACAAGGTCCCTGCAGTGTTCCATTGGCGGATGGTGGATTGAGTGAAAAGCATAATGAAAACTGTTATCTGTCCCACTGTCTGAATGGCTAATGGTTGCTATAATAATATTATAATCGTTTATTTTAATAACTTCTGCATGTTTAATACTGCCTATCTTAACACTTTAGCAAACTGAGCAGGTACGTTTTCGAATATTAGCATTTTTTTTTTGCTCAAAAACAGTAATTTTTCATGGGAGTGCATGCTCTGATTGGCAGTATTGATGCTTAATGCATAGCCATCTGGATGTCTGGATTATGTGAAGTGTGCCTTACTCCAGATTTGATCTGTGTGAGATTTTCTTGATGCAGAGATCAATCATCTCGGGTTTACATGTAGATTTTTAATTGCTGAAAGTAATCTTGAACACATGCTGTTTTCAGAGTGCTCTACAGATGCGAGCATGCTTCTTCATGAACATTTTTTTCTTCTGACCTGCTACAAGTTGGCTTCAGTATGTTATGCTGAGTTTGTATATTAATTTAGTTGTAAAGTTTGCTTTAGGTTTGCTTCTTTCTGCATATTGACTTGTTCTAGCTTGAAATTGTGTATAAATTAATAGAAAGCCAGTGAAAGTGTTATGTTTGATTCAGTGCACATTGCCAAAGCTGTGTAAAAAAAGAAAAATAATTTACTGGAGCTTAATTACTTTAATTAACTTAAGCTGTGCTTCTGAAATTTAAACAAGTACGTCCAAAGGAATTGCTGCTAAGTGAATGCCAAAATCACAAATTCACAATAGATTGTTCAGTACTCACATTTTTATGTCCCTTAAGTTCTGTGGGACCTGCCAAAAGAGATGATATAAGTAACTGGCCTTTTATGAGTTAAATGGCCCACATGCTGCTGAGGGTGCCCATAGAACTCAGGAGTTTGGGTAAGTAAGTATGGGACAGTCTTTCTGACTGGCCCATCTATTTTGCTCAAGCAAGGCTGGTGATCTTTTCTCCTAAACCTATACACAAGACATCACCCATTTTAGCCAAAAATAGCATTTTTTACTTATATAAATGCCTGATGGGGTTTTATACCAGCTTGCCCCTCATGTTGATCAAATGTGTATTACCCCCTTTCCTATTCTAGCATGGCAAAATGTATCTTATACCTGTTCCAGAACTTGTGCAGTGGTTGGCCCCAAAGCAGTAATGATGTAGTGCCATATTTGTTTTATTTTTTTTAATTTATCTATTTTTCTTTCTTTTTTTTTTTTTCCATCTAGTGCTTAAATTTGGCTGTCCCTTCCCATATATTCTTATAGGACAGGGAGCAAGCAGCCCATGATAGTGATGGATCATTGGGAATGTGAGGGGATGTGATCTGGAGGCAAAGGAGTGGTTATAAAGTAAGAAGGTTTTTTTTTTATCTTAATGCATTCTATGCATTAAGATAAAAAAACCTTCTGTGTGCAGCAACCCCCCTAATACTTGACTGAGCCCCACCCATATTGATCCAACGAAGTTGTACGAGAGTCCCGCCTGCCTGGGACTCTCCCTCCTCATTGGCTGAGACAGCAGTGGGACTCCATTGGCTCCCGCTGCTGTCAATCAAAGTCAGTGAGCCAATGAGAGAGAGGAGGTGGGGCTGAATCACGGCTCCGTGTCTGAATGGACACAAAAAGCAGTGGCTCGGCTCAGGTGCCCCCAGAGCAAACTGCTTGCTATGGGGGCACTCAGCAGGAGGGAGGGACCAGGAGCGCCAAAAAGGGACCTGAGAAGAGGAGGATCGGGCCTACTCTGTACAAAACCAACTGCACAGAGCAGATTAGTATAACATGTTTGTTATTTTTTTTTTTTGTTTTGTTTTTTTTTTTTTTTGTTTCAATGTTTTTTATTAAAGTTTTTGCATATTACAAATATAAGTAAAGTCGTTAACAGGAAAAAGGCAATATATTTGTGCCGAAGATTATAACATATAGGATCTGCAATTGGTAGCACAATACGTAGCAGTATCTATCAGTTGTGTACACAGAAGGACAACAGCAGGCCATACCTGACTTCAAGATTTGTATTGAGTGGCCAGTCAGCTGCCTAGCCCAGGCACCCCAACTTGGGTTATGTTTGTTATTTTTAAATGAAAAAAAAAATTACTGTAATATCACTTTAATTTACTAGGCTGTTCAATTTGCATAGGGATTTTCATTTCACAAGGGATTTTCTTTTCTTTAATGGGATTAAAATTTATTTTGCAAAAAATGCCAAATCACGTGCAGGAAAAAAAATATATATTTTTGCTTCTTGCCCCCTCATTCATTAAGTCAAAGGGCAATTCATTGGCAAGGACTATTTGTCTTTAGTAAATCAACCCCACCGTCTCTTTAAAGCTCTGGCAATTGAGGCTAGAGAAAAGGTTTTGTACACTAGAGTTCTTTAATAAAACTTTATAACACAAGGTTTGTAAATATGTTAGTTTACAGTTCTCTCTGCACATGTATATTGGCTTTTATATAAAAGCTTTGCATGTGAAAATTCTGACCCCTACACTTACAAATGTCTAGGCGTGTGGGATTAGAAGTTCTCACTTGATTCCAGCCAATCGTTAATGCCTTGAATAATGCAAGGCGTGCAAGTTAAAGTAATTTATTCTGCCACTAGTGTGGAAATGAGGTAGGAGGCCTTACAGGGAGAAGGGAAATGAAGAAAGTTAGCAAGAAATAGAAAGTGAATTTTATTAATTTTTTGGCTGAATATTGTGCAGCTGGCACTACGCGTAGCATATGGTGCTGTTACCCAGGCCAATAACTCATCTACCTATTTAGTAGCCCTTATGAAACACTTCTTACTGGACTGTGTGGTGAAGTAAACGAAAACTTTATTATGTGTAATAACATTCTGACCAAGGTCTCAAGTATGTACAATTACTTCATTTTTATTATCTGTTATTAGCTGCTGGCATACAAAAGCTCTATAAAATGCAAGCGAGGAATGTGATAGTTGTTTTGGTGGTGAGAGCACCTCCTTGTTTATTTGGCTTTCAGTGCTTTGCTGCTAGATCAAGCCCGTTTTGGGTTTTAGAGTTTGGCGTTTGACGCCAGGCTATATCAGACAGCGAAAAGCCACACATTGAGGAGAAGATCTGGAAATGGATAGGTCTCTCCTTTTTTTTTCTCCTAATCAGATTAGTTAATGTTATTTTGCACTATTATTTCTAAATTTCTTAAGAAATAATATTTCATTTTTAGTTTTGGCTTAAAATGGTTTGCTTTTCTACTTTTGACATGCATATCTTACTTTTATTTCAAAAGTTGTTACATTTATAAAGTATGCCAGTTTACTGCATGTCTTCTTTTTGCCAACATACTAAATTAGGATTTGATGCTAAATTCTTGTTTTAGCCTTCGTATGTTATTCTTTAGCTACAGTATTCTTGGATTTTAGTGTAGTGTGGGAGAGGCAAAAGGGAAAACATATCATGTACCACTTTTTACACCAAAAACAAAAAACACCTTCTGCTTTGATTATTTTTTTATGTTTCAATATTTTTATTGTTTTGATTATTTCTTTTAAACAGAATATATTGTTTGGGCTAGCTTAGAGTAGTATATTAATGTGTAAATGAGTTTATATAAGATGCCTGCATATATGATGATGACAAAAAAAAATGTTGCCAATAACTGTACAAGGAAAAAAAACATTCTTTACCTTTACCACAAAGTAAAAGTTAAAGTGATACTAAAGTCTATTAAAAAAAAAAAAAAAATAACAAGCATGTTATACATACCTGCCATGTGGAATGGTTTTGCACGGAGCAGCCCCAGATCCTTCTCTTCTCGGGTCCCTCTTCAGTGCTCCTGGACCCTCCCTCCTTTCGAGTGCCCCCACAGCAAGCAGTTTGCTATATGGGCACCCAAGCCAAGCCACAGCTCTGGGTGTCCATTCAGACACAGAGCCACAGTTCAGCCCTTCCCCCTTTTTCTCCTGATTGGCTAGCCGACTTTGATTGACAGCAATGGGAGCCAATGGTACAGCTGCTGTGTCTCAGCCAACCAGTAGGGAGATTCCCAGATGGCTGAGACATTCATGCACGTCGCTGGATAGAGATGGGGCTCTGATAAGTATTAGGGGGGGCAAGGGGCTGCATGGAATGCATTAAGATAAAAAACCTTCTGCCTTTACAAACACTTTAATAAAGAGATTCTTATGTATAGATCCCCAATGGCAGCCTATAAGATTTGAAAAAAGGGGGCATCTATAGCAGTGTTTCTCAACTCCAGTCCTCAAGGCGCCCCAACAGGTCATGTTTTCAGGATTTCCATTACTTTGCACAGGTGATTTAATCAGTTTCACTGCCTTCATAATTACCATAACTGTTTAATCTGAGGGAAATTCTGAAAACATGACCTGTTGGTGCGCCTTGAGGACTGGAGTTGAGAAACACTGGTCTATAGGAACACAGCAAACTGAAGAAGCATAAAAAGCTGCAAGGAAAAGTAATTGGAGTGAAACCTCAACAAGCAACCAAATGTACAGTTGAACTACATAAATGTGAAACCCCTTACCTGCTAAAAAGATTTTTAATTCTGTTCAGCCAATCTTGGGATTTAGACATTCCTGTCAGACAGCATGGCCTTGGTTTAAGACTTCAATTTTTTTCTTCTATAGATTTGTCTCAAAAGACCTATAGAGTCTACGGTTGCTGGTTGTCTGGCACTTATGGTGACTTGCTGATGTCAGTAATTCCAGGGTCCTTGATCTGAAGCAATACACGTAGGCTGAAGTCACATTTATACATTGTGGCAAAGTGTGGTGAATTATGTGTTCTTCTGCACCACACTTTGTGTGTTAACCACTTCAGCCCCGGAAGGATTTCCAGCTTTAGGACCGGAGCACTTTTTGCGATTCGGCGCTGCGTCGCTTTAACTGACAATTGCGCGGTCGTGCGACGTTGCATGGTTAGTTATTTGCGGCTAACGCTAAAAAAAATAGCGTTTATACTCCTTCTTATATTTAGCCGGTTTTTGCCACTTTTTTTTACAAAAAAATATAAAAAAAAAAACCTAAACATAAAATCGTTTTTCATTCTTTAAACAAAAAAAAACGTTTTAACAGCGAGAAGAAAACAAATATCGCCGCTAGTCTTTACTGCGTCTCCACTAGTTTATGGTGGTTTTCTTTCGAGACAAACACCCTTTTTTTCCTGCGTTTAAAGCAAACCCACGTTGCAGCGTGCTGGCGCGTTAACAGTCAATTTCGCTGCGTCGCGGCTTAGCGTTTTT